>PVJS01038362.1:0-19445 GCA_004027185.1 Glis glis
GGGCCTCACTAAGTAGAGAGAGAGAGAGAGAGAGAGAGAGAGAGAGAGAGAGAGGAAGGGAGAGAGAGAGAGAGAGAGAGCTGAGGCTGGCCGCGAACCCGAATCCTCCGGTCTCCGCCTCCCAAAGTACTGGGATTACAAGCATGCGCCACCACGCCTGGCTGATGGAGATGTTTTATCTGCTCTCCGATTGAGAACACTCTCTCCCACATCCTACACCAACTTCCCATTATTTCACAAAAACAGTCTAGGTCTGTGTTGTCCAATACAGTAATCACTAGCCACCGGTGGCTATTCAATATGGTTGCCACCAGGCTGTGTGCCTCTGAGGAACTGCATTTAAATTTTATTTAATTTCAGTATTTTTTTTTTTTTTTGTACTGGGGATTGAACCCAGGGACATTCTACCTTTGAGCTGCACCTCTAGCTCTATTTTTTTTTAAACAGGGTCTTGCTAAGTTGCTGTGTGCTGGCCTCAAACCTGTGATCCTCCTGTCTCAGCCTCCCAAGCCCTGGGATTATAGGTATGCACCACTATGCCCAGCTGATTTCAATTAAAATTTGAGTGGTTATAGGTGGCTAGTGGATACTGTTTTGGACAGCATGTGCTTAGACTCTTTCCTGAGATAAAGTAAAATAAAGATATTAGAGAGATTGTTCTCAGTCATAGAAACTTACAATAAGGAGAACAAAGAAGGCCAAGGTCTCCACTGAATAAAAGGAGAATATCTGGTAAGGTTTAAAAATTGCCTTTCCTGTTTTAATTTCCTGAGCTTTGGGGGTCTTATTGAGGAAGTTTATTACCTGTGCCTATATGTTGGAGTGTTGGACCTATGCCCTTCTCTTGTCTAATTTCCAGGTCTTTGATCCATCTTGAGTTGAATCTTGTGCAGGGTGAGACTTAGGGATTTAATTTCATTTTTCTACAAATGGATAACCAGTTTTCCCAACACCATTTGTTGAAAAGGCTATCTTTTCTTCATTGTATGTGCTTGGCACCTTTGTCAAAAATTAATTGACTATAATTGTGTGGATTTGTTTCTGTATCTTCTATTCTATTCCATTGGTCTACATGTCTGTTTTTGTGCCAATACCATGCTGTTTTTATTACTATAGCTCTGTAGTATAATTTTAAGTCAGGAATTGTGATGCCTCCTGCATGGTTCTTTTTGCTGAGAATTGCTTTGGCTATTCTGAGTCTTTTGTTTCTCCATATGAAATTTATGACTGATTTTTCTAGTTCTGTGAAGAATGATATTGGTATTTTGATAGGGATTACATTGACTCTGTAGATCACTTTTGGTAGAATGTCCATTTTGATAATATTTATTCTGCCTACCCAAGAGCATGAGAGAACTTTCCATCTTCTAAGATCTTCAATTTCCTTCTTTAGTGTTTTACAATCTTCATTGTAAAGGTCTTTTACCTTCTTGGTTAGATTTATTCCTAGGTACATTCTGCTAAGTGAGAAGATTGGCCAGTTACAGAAAGTATTTTCTGTCATATGTGGAAGCTAGGGAGAAATCAGGATAGCAGAGGAACTTCAGATAATGGAGGAGAAACTCCAGTGGAGCCAGGGAGGTGGTTTAGAGGAAGGGGAAGGGGAGAGGGAGGATCAATGAAGGAATTACTTACGTGTGTGAGAATACCAATGTCAATCTCAATACCCTGTATGGGGGAAGGGGGAAACGGGGAGGGAGCCGGGGGACGCCCTCCAAGTGCTGCGTGCATGTATGTCACTATCACTATGAACTACACTATGATGTGAGACTGTAATGCACCAACAAAGGTATAAAAAATAAAAGTTGCCTTTCCTCAAGCTGGGGGAGGATGATACTTTTCTCTTGTTTTTGCCAGACGACAAATGATTTGTTAAATTGTTTAGGGGATTCTGGGGGGAAATCTTTAGAGGTACTATATACTTTGTATTCCTCCCTTTGCGAGGGGTTTTCTTAGGATTTGTTTTTTCCCCTGTATGGCTCTTTTTCTCTCTCTTGAACAGACGTGAGTTCATCGGCGCTTGTTATTTGCTTACTCCGAACAGCACGCACGGAGCCCGTCTTTTGCTCCTGTTGTCTTTTGCTCTCATTGACTGAGCAACGAGAACTCACCAGTGTCTTCCTCTTGGGACCATGAGCCCCTGTGTCTAAAGGTACTCAGAAATGTGGGGTGGGTTGTGCCTGCTCAAAATTGTGCCTAGGATGGGTTCCATTTTAAGGATCTGAGGCAGGTAGAGGCTTTGTGTCTGAAGAAAAAGTAAACACAGCCAACATTTTACAGAAAATATTCTAAAATACATTAGAATGTAGGTCTCGGGTGTTTTCAATAAGAAGCATGGTTTCCCTCATGGAAAGTTAAACGTGGCCGTCACTCAGGGGTGAGGAGTGTGTGGTGAGGAAGATCAGGTGGCTGGCTTGAGAGGATGGGGGAGGACCTGCTGGAACTGAGAGAAGGGACCCAGGACAAAACAGCAAAAGGGGGCCTTGGGGAGGTGGAGGACCAACGGGAGCCTCCCCCTCCTAAGCTTTGGGAGTAGTGAGTGTGTGATCGTGCATGCTTGGTGTCCAGTGGTCAGTTGCACCCAGTAGGAGCTGAACGGGGATCAAGCTGCAGGAAGCAATAGAAGAGCTAGAGAAGGAACAGAGAGGGGCAGTAAGGAACAAGAAAGACAAAATGATGGGGAAGAATACCAAGTTGGAGGATTCTTAGCAGCATTTTTGCTCCATCTACCACGAAAGGTGCCAGGACCCGCGAAGCGGGACAAGGGAAGGAAGCAGCTCCTGGAGGTATCTGTACGAGACCCGAGAGGACCCTGACAATGGGAGGCCGCCTCTGACATTTGTAGTACAGAGGAGATAAGCGGCTGCCTGTAAGAGATTACCATGGTGGGAATCCCCATTGTGAATGTGTCCTGAGACATCATTCTGTAGTCCTGCAAACCCAGAACAAAGAGGACTTTGTAGTTACAGATAAATAAGAGGATATCAGTGCCTATGAGGAAATCGAAGACCGAGAGCAATGAAAACGAGAATACTTTGTGAAATTTTCAGGAAATCCTTCATTGCTCCATCTGCTCGCCCACTGCACACTAACTAGAAGCTGCCTACTGAGCCAAACCCTGAGGAGGGAGACAGGAAACAGTCCCTGCCCTCAGGTAGCCTCGGACTAGCAAGAGAGGGTCCTTATGAGCCTACAGCGATGCTCCCACAGGTAAGTGTGGTGTTATAAGTGTGTGAATAAAGAGGGCGGGAGCCATTAATTGTTCTAGAAGGTAAGGATAGAGGACAGCTAGAGGCCAGCTGCCCAGGAAGTCTTCCCGGGGTGGGAAGATTTTAGTAAAGTTTGAAAGTCCAATAGAATTCTGCCTGGTGCAGATGTTTTGGAATAACATTCTTATTTCACTTAGCATCATATTCTGTAGCTGCATCCATGTTCCCGCAAATGAAGGAATTTTGTTCTTTATGGTTGAGTAAAATTCCATGGTGGGGGTGTACCACAGCCAGTCTCAGAAAGGGAAAGGTTGAATGTTCTCTCTCAATGTGGAGATTAGAGAGACACTGGGAAACAAAAGAGACTTTAGATAAATGAGGAGAGATTCCAGTAAAACAGTGGAAGGGGATTAAAGGAGGGAGGTGGAGAGGAAGAGATTTGGTGAAGGTAATAGTTAAAATAATGCTGTGTACATATACAAAATTATCAGCACTAATCTCAACATGCATGGGGAGGGGGACGGATCAGGGCGGTGCCTGGAGGGAGACACACCAAGTGCTGTGTGCATGGATGCTTTTATGGATGGATAAATTTATGATGGATAATTACGGTGTACCCATAAAAGTATAATAAAAGACAACTAGGTGTTGCCTGAGTTACCTTACTCAATTATATCAATGATCTTACAGGAAAAAATTTAAGAATGTGTATGCCTAAATCACATAGCAAATAAGTTGGTAAAGTGGAGATTCTAGTAGAACTAAAAAAAAAAAAGAAATAAAATTCTAAGCAGGAGAAATAGTATGCAGTATTGACATCTAGTGAGGTCTGTGTTGGCTGCTTGGTAACAGATACTGAGTGACATGTTTGCAGTGGCCATGGGAGTGGGGTATCTATCTGACCCCATGCAACTGATGTTGAAGAGGATTCGCCGGTTGTCTGGCACGTTTACCCGGTTGCCTCTGACCTTGGCACAGGATGAGCAGGGAAGAGAAAGCAACAGATTCTGAACCACTGGGATGCTCCCCAAAGGCTTAAGTGACTTCTCCCCAAAGACTTAAGTGACTGCTCCCCAAAGACTTAAGTGACTGCTCCCCAAAGGCTTAAGTGAGAGAATACTGAGTATTTATCAGATAACGTGACGAGCGTGAACCCTACACCATGTGAACACATGCTTTGGGTTGTTACATGTCTTGACATGTCTGTTTTACTCTCACCCTGAATCAACACCCATATGGCTATCATAGTCTAAGGTAAAGTTATCTTTTGCTTTAATACTGTGAAGGATGTTGTCTTTTCAAATTTATGTTGATTTTCCAATTTGGGTATCACCTTTGTTCTCATAACTGAGTGAACCGATTTACTTCCTTTCAAGAAATTTTTTAGGATTTTCTCTTTACCCTTGCTACTGTGCAATTTTAAGAATTTGGGACCAGATGTGAGTATTTGTTTTTTTCCTCTATTTCTTGTTTTGGCCACTTGGTGGATGACCCAAACTTTGGTAATTTCTTATATCATTTCTATCATAATTACCTAATCGCTGTTTTCTCTTTCTGGAATTTATATTGGTTGGATATTAGAACTTCTGTATTGGTTTTTTTTCATGCCTTTTTTTTCCTGTCTCTTTACCATTAGGTCCTATTTGCAGAGAAATTTTCTTCATTTTATATTTAAATTTTTATTAATAAGTTTAATTTGCCAATTATATATAATTACAAATGATATTGTATATTATATGCTCTATTATGCTATTATATTAGGCTATTATGTAATTATAATTTCCAAGTTCCTAATTTTTTGTTCTCTGACCGCTCCTGTTTCATAGTCCCCCTTCTCACTGTATGAGATTGTGATCTCAGAATCGTTGAAGCATTATTTCAAAGCTTTCTTCCGTTCCTGGAGTAATCTGTGCTGCTCCCACAGTTACTTTCTCTTCTGTATCTCAGTCTTTTACGTCCACGCTGCATTTCCCCCAATACACATACATAAGGATCTTTGGTTATGCATTGTATTAAAAAATAAGACTGTGGTGGGGCGTGGTGGCGCACGCTTGTAATCCCAGTATTTTGGGAGGCGGAGACCAGAGGATCCGGGTTCGTGGCCAGCCTCAGCCCTTTCTCTCTCTCTCTCTCTCTCTCTCTCTCTCTCTCTCTCTGTGTCTCTCTGTCTCTCTACTTAGTGAGGCCCTCCGCAACTTTGTGAGACCGGGTTTCAAAATAAAGTATAAAAAATAGGGCCGGGGGTGTAGCGTGGAGGTAGAACGCCCCTGGGTTCAATCCCCGGTACCACACACACAAAAAAAAAGACTGTGGAAAAAGTCCTCTGTGTGTGTGTGTGTGTGTGTGTGTGTTCATTGCTGGGCTTGATTTTTTGGATGAGTGTGTGGGGAGCCAGCCTTCCAGTTGGGGATCCCCGTGTTACACAGTCTAGAGGGCTCCCTGCACCTTTGAGACCCCAGTCATGTCACCAATTCCCTTTGTTCTGTGGTGGTCATCTTTGTTAGAAAGGTGCCCTTTGTTTATGTAGTTGTTTTTGGCATGTATGTAAAACATTTCTTTAGCAATCATTCTGAGCAAAGGATTAGTGGAGGGATTGCAGGCACAGATGCGGTTCACAGTGTTCAGAGTGTAGCTTCTCCTATCTGTGTTTCTGGTGGTGGAGGCAAACTGGGTCTTTCTAGGTCTCCTGGGTGGATTTCCCCGTTCCTTGGCTACAGCCCCCTCTCCTCCTCCTTCTCTTTAGGCTCTCATTTCCCTTGCCCACTTTCCAAATCGTTCATTCACTTTCTCATCTTGGAGAAGTGTTTGGAAATATTTCACTTGCTAATAGCTTCTTCTCTGTTCTCTGTATTGCTGTGGGTTTATATCATTTTTATTCTTTTAACATCCTTTTAATGTGGTCTTGGGAGACAGTGCAGATAAACATTTTTGCACTGTATGCAATTTTGAACTGAAGAATCCTTTGTATTTTTCCTCACTAGATATTTAAAAAATGTTTTGCATTAAATTTTTTTTGTATAGATAATATATGTACATACTACGAAATTCAAGAGGTCCAAAAGGGCTCACAGTAAAATTTAAATCTCTCTCATCCATGTTCCCTAGGCACCCAGTTTCTTGTGTATCCTTCCAGAAATATTCTATGCAAACATATATTCTTTTAATTTTTTAAAGGCAAGAAGTCTACAAACACATTGCTTCACACCTCCCTTTTTATGCTTACCAAGGGTCATTCCATATTTGTACAGTACAGAGCTTTTAAAAGTTTATTTTTATTTCTCTGCACTGTGTTTTACTGATGAATAGATTGTAATTTACTTTTTTTAACATTTGCTTATTGGTGAGCTGGTAATTTCCCTTCCAATCTTTTGCTTTTATAAAAAAAAGCTACAGTAAATTTCCTTTAATACACAGTATTTCACACCCATGTGAGCACATCTGTCAGATAAATTCCTAGAAATGAAATTACCGGTTAATTGCCAGCTTTCTTGGGGACTGTAGCGATGAACACCCCTTCCAATTATGTGAGATTGCCTAGTCTCCACACCGCTGGCTGTGGTTCTGCTGAGATCCAACCATTCAACAGAGTTCCGTATAAAGGATTGTTAACTAGCTATAAAGGTGTTAAGAAGAGAATTAAAGCAAGAATGGAATGTTAAAGCGTCAAGGAGGTGCAATTACAGGAAGCAGCCGCCATCACCAGGCCTAGAAGAACAGGAGGTTGAAAAACGATTACAATTCAGAAGCTTGCAGGAGGGGCCTGGCAGCACTGAAGCCCAGACCTCTGAGGTGGTGGTGCTGTGGCGAGGAGGAGGACTCGCTGGGGCCGGACCAGGCTTCTAGCAGAGCTCTGGTGGCAATAGTGATGGATTTCTGAGAAGGGAGGAACAGGTGGAGCTCCAGTCCTGAAAAAGGTGCAAACTGGATTCAGCTGCAGCAATGGCTGAACCAAGATGCTGCAGATGAGCAATTTGCTGTGGAGATGCTGACAGGAACAGGAAGCAGACAGGGAGGAGCAATTCTCTCCCTCCTCTTGCAGCCTTCCGGGCTCCCAGGGCCCAGGTGGCAAGGTAGAACGTGGTAGGTAGAGTCCCAGCACCGTCATCATGGAGTTTAGAAAGGCTGGAACCCAAGACAATAAACTCAAAACTGGCAGGACAACCCGGTGAGTGTTCATACTTTTTTGCTTTGGTAGTACAATAGGTGGAAAGCCATAGTGGTGTTGTCGTTTTTGTTGTTGTGTGTTTGTTTTTGAGACATGGGTCTCACCACGTTGCCCAGACTGGCCTCAAACTCCTGGGCTCAAGCCACCTGCCTCAGCATCCTGAGTCACTGGGACTACAGGTAGTACAGGCTGGCTTCTTTTTGTAGTTTTGATTGGCATTTCTTTTGTTTTTCCTCATTAAGACTGAAATTGAACACCTCTTCATTTCTTAGAACTGTCTAACATTCCTTTCTATGAACTGTCTCTTGCTATCTTTTTTTTTTCTTTGCCTCTTTTCTTTCAGGTTATTGATTTGTTTCTTATCCATTAAAGAAATCAGGTCTTCGAATATCATAGGAGCTTCAAATACTTTCCCCAAGTTTGTCATTTATTTTCTGATTTATAGGGATTTTCCATGTATGCATTTTTTTTCTTTGTGGTACTGAGGATCGAACCTAGGTATGTTCTACCTTCAATCTATACACGAACTCTGTTTTTTTTTTTTTTTTTTTGCGGTACCTGGGATTGAACCCAGGGCATTCTACCTCCAAGCTACACCCCCAGCCCTAGTTTTTATTCTTTATTTTGAAACAGGTCTCACCAAGTTGTGGAGGGCCTCACTAAGTTGCTGAGGCTGGCCTTGAACCTGCGATCCTCCTGTCTCAGCCTCCCAAGTACTGGGATTACAGATATGCGCCATTATGCCCAACTCCATGTATGCATTTTTATTTTTATAGAGTTGAACTTATCAATATTTTCTTTTGTGACTTCAGCATCTTTTAAAATTCTTTTCAGAAAGACCTTTCTAATTTGGAGATGATAAAGACTCTTCCATTTTTTCTTAGTGATTTTATAATTCTGATTTTAAGATTTAGATATTTGATCAACTTGGAATTTTCCCTGCTATATATAGTGCGAGGTGGTAATCTAAGTGTATTTCTTTTACCCGCCCTATTACTCAGACGTCCCCCTTTCTCCACTGATTTGAAAACTCACCTTTATAATTCCTATGGTTTTTTTTTCTTGTTCTATTCTGGGACTTTCTAATCTGTTTTATTGTTATGTCTATTCATGTACTGCCCTACATATTTTAATTATTCTACCTATATGTTTAAATTCCTTTCTTATTTTCCCTTTTTAGAATCTCATTTGTTCTTGATTTGTCTTTTCTCCATAGGAACATTATAACCATCTAATTCTAAATCCTGTGGGTAGTTTTACTGAGATCACACAAAAATGTAGATTAACTAAGGGAGCGCTGACAGGGCTGTCATACTAAGTTATCCTATTTAAGAACACGGCATACCTTTCAGTATGTTTTTCTTCTTCTTTTGCATGTTTTTGTTAAGTTTACTACAGGGTGCTTATTCTGCCCTTCCCTGGTAGCAGCCACATGCATCTTGACTGGGTATCTTTCCAACATCTCAATTCTTTTTCGATTTTCAGCATGTATGGTGACCCCACTTCACATAGGAGGTTCACTGAAGATGGAGTTTGTCTGTCCTTCTCTGTTGCTTTTGGGTGATTGGTGAGAAAGTAAGGGGGGGAGAGCTGTATTGTATCTACCGTGGAAAGTGAGGTGCTGTTTCATTTACACGCTCCATACACTCGGCGACCCCATCACGCTGACTGCAAGAAATCCAGTTTTTATCACCAAAAAGATTTAGGGAACTCCATGGAATGATAGATGGTTGCACAGATGTAGCCCAGTGGGTCTCCAGGTCCCCTGGTTCTCTGTCTCTTAGGCACTCATTTCTCACCCATTCTTTTAATTTTAAAAATTTTTAATTGGTGCGTTCAGGGTGATAGAGGCAGACATGCGCACAGCACTGGTTGAGCCTCCCCCAGTTCCCGCCCCACTCCCTCTCCCTCCCCACCTTCCCGTGCTCAGCCCAGCGATCGGCTTTGATGAGTTTGTGTATGTGCATCATGTCCATTGAGGCGTTTCCCTCTTCAAGTCTTCCCCCCCATCTCCCTCAGTTAGGTCCCCTCCTTCACTCCACTGAGGTTTCTCCTCCTTTGTCTGGAGTCCCTCCTGTATCTCAGTTTCTCCCGAGCTTCTGCATATGAGGGAGAACGTCTGACCTTTCGCTTTTTGTCACTGACTGATCTCACTTAATATTCTCCAATTCCATGCATTTCCCTGCAAATGACATAATTGTGTTCTTCTTTATGGCTGAGTAGAATTCCACTGCATATATATCCCGTATTTTCGCAACTCATTCATCTGTTGATGGACATCTCGGCTGGTTTTCATAGTTTGGCCACGGTGAATTGTGCGGCTGTATACACGGATAGCTCTCGCCCATTCTGCAGGAGGCACTTACCTGTCTCAAGACCGGCGTCCCCCAGGTGCTGCTGCTATCGCCTGCCCCACCTGATCTAGATGCGCTGCGGGTAAATGAAGGATTCCAAGGAGTTAACAGTAAAAGCATCGTGGGGCCGACGAAGGGGGCAACACCAAGGACCAGCACTGGTGCTGGGCAGGAGAATGGCCGTGGTGATGGGTGGCAAACCCTTTGCTCCTCAGGCGCTCCCAGATCTCTGCTTTCATTGAAACTGAAGGAAGACTTTGCAAGACTCTCAATGGTCAGAAGTTAATTTTGGTGGATTGATGACTGTGTTTTTGTTTTGTATATGCTATAGGGTGAAGACCTCCCGGACAAGACTAGCCAGACCTCAAGAGTTGCCAGTTGAGAGTCTTTATTAAAAGAAACCAGCAGCCGGGACCACCCTGGTATCTTGACCAAGTGTGGTGCCCGACTGCCCTCCAGTGTCCTCTTAGATAGGGTGAGATTTAATACAAGCTTAGAATGCAAACTGAAGTTCCTACGACAGGTTCCCATAGCAGGGGGTGGGAAGCCCCTACCGTTTCCATCGTATTCAGGTACGACAAGCAAATCGAAAGTCCAGAAGCAAGAATAGGCCGTTAGCGTTAACAATGGCACAGTTAGTTTCTACAGTACATTTTGTTAGTTCCAACAGATCACTAATTATGTGTCCCTATCCCGGTTTGATTTTTAGAAAGAACTTCCCCGTTCTGTAGCCAAAGTGGGGCTACCCTTAGTAACAATCATGGAGTCGTTTCAGCTACGGACTCTAACTGTAAATTACTTCAGCTACCAACTAGCTATGCCTTATCACATATATAACTTGAAAAGAATTAAAAGGACATGAAGGACATTACTAGAATAAGCTGCCTGCATTTGCGTCGACTTACACATATGGCCAGTAGTCTCAGTGCTTACGTTAAAAAGGGAATAATGCTGACGATAAATCCCCTCTCGCTTTTGTAATGAGGGATGTTCATCCATGTATGTATAAGTTAATTTTTAAAACAAGCCTCATCTATCTTATTAAGAAATGTATTTCCTGCCCAAACATATTTCTTATGTTTAAAATTAGTTATTGAAACCACATACAGATAAAAATTGAAATAAACTCAATTCAGAAGAAATTCTTTAGCATTTAGATTCTTATGGCTCCTAGAAATTAAATAAAATGTATTTTCATTTACTCATTTATTTATCTTTTTTGCAGGGAATTATGATAGGGTGATCAATAACATACTTTCAAGCATACAATTTACATTATGGTAAAATTCTATGGGGAGAGTGAAATGGAAATATCAGTTCAAGGAGGAAAGGAATGCTATAAATTTTTTTGTATGTTAAAAAAGAGCTTGCTTATGTGTTTTTAAATGGATAAAGTATGTTAAATCCCAATTTCTATGGCATATATTCAGCAAATGATATGATATTTAATCTTAAAATGTCAATATTTATAATATGCTAGAAGTTATTTATTTTGCGATTCTTCTTATTATTCTTATTATTGCGGTACTGAGGATTGAACCCAGGGCCATTCTACCTCTGAGCTCCATCCCCAGCCCTATTTTTTATTCTTTATTTTGAAACAGGGTCTCACTAAGTTGCGGAGGGTCTCACTAAGTAGCTGAGGCTGGCCACGAACCTGCGATCCTCCTGTCTCAGCCTCCCAAGTATTAGGATTACGAGTGTGCACCACCACGCCCGGCTTATTTTGCAATGATTTAAACATGATGAAAAATTTTAATTGTTGAATTAAAAAGGTATGCGAAGGTGCATACATTTTCTAAATTCTTTTAGAGAATTCTCAGGCCAAAAACCCAAAAGACAATAAAAAATAAAACTTTTGGCCATTGCTCTAAACTTTTGTGGAAGTAAATGCTTACTTTTTTTTCTTTTTGTGGTACTGGGGATGGAACCCAGGGGCATTCTACCTCCGGGCTACACCCCAGCTCTATTTTTTATTCTTTATTTTGAAACAGGGTCTCACTAAGTTGCGGAGGGCCTCACTAAGTAGCTGAGGCTGGCCGCGAACCCGGATCCTCCAGTCTCAGCCTCCCAAGTACTGGGATTACAAGCGTGCACCACCACACCTGGCGTAAATGCCTACTTTTAACCTCTCAAACTTTGAGACTAAGAAAACTAATGAATGTGTAGGAAAGGTGACTAGACCCAGACTCGTGCAGTTTTAGAGCTTGTGGATGCACACTCTATGGGTCTCCTTTTGTACTGCTCTTAGTTTCTATCTACATAGCAGCCAACCCCGGAGCTTACATTAAAGTGCTCCTTTCCTTCCCCACCTCAATGAGAGTCCCTTCAACCCTAACCTTCCTTCCTTTCTCTCTCTTTCTGAATTTTATTGGTGTAATATAATTATACACTGTAGTGAAATTCAAAGTAATACATTTATATATGCACACAACATCTCTTGGTGTGGTTCCCTCCTAACCCCATCCCACTCCCCCACTCCTCCCTCCCTGTATATGCTAGTATGGTTATTAATGATACCTTCATATATAGACATAATATTATTTGGCCTGTGACCTTCCTCAAGCCTCCTCTTCTCCTTTCCCTCCTCCCTCCCCTCATCCGCTTTCACTATTCTATTGTTCTCTCTCCTTATTATCATGAAGTCTCTTTCCTGTTTTCTTTATAGCTTCCACATATGGGGGAAAATATACAACCCTTGACTTTCTAAGACTGGTTTATCCCACTTAGCATAATGTTGTCTAGTTCCACCCGTTTTCCTGCCAATGACATAATTTTGTTCTTCTTTATGGCCGAGTAAAACTCTATTCATGTATAAACCACATTTTCTTTATCCATTCATCTGTTGACAGACATCTAGGTTGGTTCTGTAGCTTGACTATTGTAAATTGTGCTGCCATAAATATGGAAACCCTTCTTTTTAAATGTAGGACCCCAGCTTTTAGAAGCACAGGGATATTGAACAGTTTCCTATTTTCCTTAGGTGAAGCTCCAAGTTTTGCTCCCTGGGAGAGAGTGCCTGTTTGTTAAGATAGTGTGTCTGCGCATTTCCTCTGGGAAGCTGAAATCTACCTTTGTGCAAGCCAACAGAACATGGCAGACAGACATCAGTTCCTCTGACAACATCTGGGTCATTTTGTCTTAAATCACATCACACATAGACAGGAACAGTCCAGCGGGGGCAATGGTCCGGCTGTCTTTTTTCACACTCTGCTCTCTGGTGATGAAATGTTCAGTCTGAACATCTTTTATAGCCATCTTCCCTCTCTCTTCTTTTGGTGAGCAAGGACTTGAATAATAACACACAGACCTTCCAAGGATCGGCAAGAAAGTCTCACGCAGGGAAGATAAATTTACCTATTAGAATGCAATCTGCAGGAATAAAGGTATGTTAAATGGCACCTGCAATTTACATCGCTTAATAGACTACAACCTGCTCAGCTGAAACATTTTATGTCTGATTATTTCAATGCCTTTTTTTCCAAGTTCAACGGGAGAGCTTAAGAGACACCAGAACATTAAAAAGGACCTTTAAGTGATTTTTTTTGGACCCTAGAATGAAGGGTGGCCTTTCTCCAAAATCAGCTGCTTCCTAGAACTCTTTGAAGAGTGGTTCGGTCAGGATTCTTACTTCTGTGATCCAAACACCTGATATGTACAAAATTTAGAGGAAGAAAGATTTATTTGATTATGGGTCTGGAGATTTCAGTATATGTAAGCTGGCCGCCAAGCAGGAGCCCGGGCTGCAGGTCCTCAGGGCATGATGGTGGGGAGCAGAGAGAGAGAGAGAGGGAATTGGCGCAGATGAGGAATATGTACAGTCCCCAAGGCCACACCCCAGCGACCCGCCTCTGAGCATGGTTGCCTCCCGATGAGCTTACCAAATCTTTCAGTGGCATTCTGCTAATCAAAGCTCTTACACAGCACAGTAAGCACTCTCTGTATTAAGGGAGAAAACTCATATCCAACAACATGTTATTTACAGAGAACTCCTCTTGGGTTCCAAGTCAAATATAATATCAAATTTTTTTTGATCCATTTAGATCCTCATATGTACCTTAAAGCAAATTAAATAGCATTGTCACTAGTTAAATGTGAAGATGTCTTTTCATAGTATGAATTATTAAAGGTATTATAAGAATGAATTTTAAATGCAGTATTTCATAATAAAGCAATTCAATCTTAACTTACAATCATTTATTTATCATCTCTTCTACAAAAATGAAAAAAACGATTTTAAAAATTCCTGCCAGAGCCACAAGATATGGAGACAAGCCTATTTCTATAGAAAAGCCATTCTCATGTCAAAAATCACCAAGGAAGGGATTTTCCAGTCCTCCCCATGGGCCTCAGATGTCTGCTTCCCTTTCTCTGTGAAATGTCTTCTTTTTTCAGAGCCCCCATTTTGTACGATTTCAACAAAGGTGGTGCTGGCAGATATGTGATGGACAGGGAAGCAAATCTAAATCCCTAATCACCTATTCTTGGGGACAAATTGCTACTACCCTCATGATAGAAAATAATGTCATTTTCCACTGAGGAACCAGCAGTTTAGCACTGGATTAACCAAGTTAGCTGTGGTGAGTGGAAGTCCATGCTGTAGGGTCCAGGCACACCCTCCACCCTGGCTATCAAGTCTGGCCTTACAAATTTTTTTTTTTTTTTGCGGTACCGGGGATTGAACCCAGGGGCGTTCTACCTCTGCGCTACACCCCCGACCCTATTTTTTTTATACTTTTTTTAAATTTTGAAACCGGGTCTCACGAAGTTGCAGAGGGCCTCACTAAGGAGAGAGAGAGAGAGAGAGAGACAGGAGAGAGAGAGAGAGAGACAGGTGAGAGAGAGAGAAAGAGAGAGACAGGAGAGAGAGAGAGACAGGAGAGAGAGAGACAGGAGAGAGAGAGAGAGAGAGAGGAGGCTGGCCACGAACCCGGATCCTCCGGTTTCCGCCTCCCAAAATACTGGGATTACAAGCATGCGCCACCACGCCCGGCTCTGGCCTTATAATTTATCGGTCCATTAAGCAAGGAGTGGGCTCTCCAGAGAACCAGGGGGACAGGCAGCAGCAAAGCTACTCTCTGACTATCTGATGACCAAGAATCTTGTCTGCAGTGAGGAATTTCTAGGAGAACCCGTGCACAACAAACACAGCTGTGTTCAGGCTCTACTGTCTTTCTGAACGGCCACTCTGAAATGACAGACCCTGCTCTATTTTTGTGGAACTCACCATGCAGGTCTCACTAAAACATGGAAAGCACTAAAACACTGACAGCGTTTCCAGGATCTGTGAGCGTGGCGTTATCAATGCTGCGGACCAGTGTGAGTCCTGAGGGATGTAGGCATGGTTAAGGCCCCTGGAGATGAAAAAGGTGTCAAATGCTATTATTGATGGGAAAGTAATCCTATCTCCCGGGCAGGAATATGCCACAAACGGCCTCCATGTTCTCTGTGTGCTATAAATGAAAAGAATGTGCTGGGTAGAAATGAGAAGAGGGCGGGTGCAGCTCAGTAGTAGAGCACTCGCTTAGCAAGCAGGAGGCTTTGCGTCTGATTCCCAGCACTGCAAATAAAAGAAGGGGGGGGAGGAGGATTCACTGAGTAGAAATTAATTGAAACAACACACTGGCATCTTTGAGATCTTGGATGCTTACACTAATATCTTCCACTTTACCTGGAAAGCAACTTGGCCTTTGACTGTGGCAGTGGTCAGAGCAGGATCCGTTGGCTCTTGCTTGGTGCTTCCTACCGCAAAAGCCATTTACTCACAGGGCATGGTTCCATTAGGACATTCCTCCCCATCCCCGGGCCTAGGGAGCTGTGGCCCGCCACCTGAGCAGGAGGCTCTTAGCATACTCTTAACACCACGATGCGCTAGCTGGAGTCCGCTTTCTCTTCACTTGTCCAAGAGCGCCTTTTCTCTTTGTTTTTTTTTTTTTGATTATACAAATCAATTGAGGTCATCAATTGATTAATTTCTGAGAACTTCATGGAGAAAGAAAAAGAGAGACTTCTTTTTTGTAAGCACTCTCAAATTAGCCTGGTTACTGAGCAAAATGTGTGCCCTGTTTACTTCACGTGGCTCTGTACTGCCACCTGGTCCATGCTACCCCCAGGGTACATCCTGTCCCTTTTTTTTTTTTTTTTTGCACAGTACTGGGGATTGAACCCAGGGGCATTCTACCTCTGGGCTACACCCCCAGCTCTTTTTTTTTTATTCTTTGTTTTGAAACAGGATCTCACGAAGCTGTGAAGGGCCTCACTAAGTAGCTGAGGCTGGCCGCAAACCTGTGATCCTCCAGTCTCAGCCTCCCAAGTACTGGGATTACAAGCGTGTTCCACCATGCCCGGCATCCTGTCCCATTTTGATTTCAACTCTTCCTCAAATTGCTGCACACTGGGCGGAAAAAATCATAAAATTATCCAGGAGAACTCCTTTCCAAGATTCAGTTCTTTCCTTGTGCATTAATTCCTAAAGGTATCAGGACTTATAACTTATCAGTCCATTAATTAATAAATACTAGGGATTGAGTCCAGGGGCATTCTACCTCCAAGCTACACCCCAACCAATTTTTTTTTTTTTGAAACAGGTCTCACTAAGTTGCTGAGGCTGGCCTTAAACCTGTGATCCTCCTGTCTCAGCCTCCCAAATACTGGGTGTGTCACCATGCCTGGTGAGAAATTTATTTTCTACTATGTATATATATACACATATATATATTTATATATATATATACACACATATATATTTATTTATATATATTTATTTATATATATACACACACATATATATACATATTTATATATTTATATATATATACATTTATATATATACACATATATATATTTATATATGTGTATATATATATCAAAATTTTATATTATGTGTGTGTATATATATTATATGTATATATATATAAATATATATATATATATAAATGAAAGTATCAATGAAATGAGCAGAACCCATATGATAGACATGGTCTAATCTTACCATAATTGTAAGTCCTGTCTTCTGTAGTCTTTGAATATCGTCCGCTATGTTTGACTCAGGACATCTGGATTTCAGTTCTTCCTGGGCCCAGGTTTCATTAGCCCGTCCAGAGCACTTTCAGAACTATATATTTTCAGGACTATCTGCCTGCCTAATCTGATGAGTCATCCATGAGATGTCAGCACATGTCTGCAAACCCTTCCAGCGGGGACTACTTTTCTAATCTGATTCTGCATATCACACCTTCTTAGGTATTAATTCTAGACGCCGAAGGAAGGGCAAGACACGGTGGAGCTTGCTGTATGACTTCAGAGATGTAGCGGGAGCAGCGTGGCGTGTGCAAGGGGAATGGCTTTGTCATGGAGGGAGAGTCCCCGTTCTGTAGTTCTTGGTCCCTCAGACCATGCATATCCTACGGGTCAAGAGCCCGCGTTTCATCAATGCTGTCATTTTCATCGAAGAAACATGGAGAGGTGATGAATGCAACAGGTATTTTAATTTGTCAGCTTGCAAAATGAATTTCTCAAAGTGATTTTCAGTGGCCTCAGCTTAGTGCTTGGAGGCAGTAAGAGTCATTTGCCTCCGTCATAAAACAGCCATACTTGCACTCCATCCATATTCGAGCCAGACCCCGGGGTATCCCATTTGTCTTTCACTCTGAATTCTCCAGTGCCATCGGCCTGCAGTTCTGCATTCCTCCATCCTCTTCAAACTCAGCGTCGCAGCCAGAGCACCGTCCCGCAGGACCTTTGTCTCTGTGGTCTCTTGAACGTCCACCCCTTTCGCAGCCTTCATAAGGGTTTTGTTCTCTCTTTCCCCTTGAGTTATATTTTCTTTATCTTTGTTTATATTGTTGGCATTTTCAAAGAATAAACTCTTAAGTCTCACTAGTCAAAGGTTATTCTTTTCCCTTCTTTTTAAAAATTAACTTCACTTATCTTGATGCATTCATTCTGTTTTACTTCTTTGATCTGATATTTTATAATTTTCTCAACTTTTGAATTTTATTTTCAATTCATCCCCATTCCATCATACTTGAAATACAGTTAAGGCTCTGTAATAGCTTTGGATTTCCTTCTGACCACATCTCATAGAGTTGGAAACA
Organism: Glis glis; assembly: GCA_004027185.1. NCBI lineage: Eukaryota > Metazoa > Chordata > Mammalia > Rodentia > Gliridae > Glis > Glis glis. The sequence goes on from PVJS01038362.1 coordinate 17,825, forward strand.
GTGCTCTATTGCACTTATTAATTTCTTTTTTTTTTTTTTTTGCGGTACCGGGGATTGAACCCAGGGGCATTCTACCTCCGCGCTACACCCCCGGCCCTATTTTTTATACTTTATTTTGAAACCAGGTCTCACGAAATTGCGGAGGGCCTCACTAAGTAGAGAGAGAGAGAGAGAGAGAGAAAGAGAGACAGGCAGAGAGAGAGAGAGAGCTGAGGCTGGCCGCGAACCCGGATCCTCCAGTCTCTGCCTCCCAAAGTACTGGGATTACAAGCGTGCGCCACCACGCCCGGCTGCACTTATTAATTTCTAAGGAGTCTGTGATATTACTTATATTTCTTATATTTTAAACCTAAGACTTGTTTGAAAAATTAACTGTTTCTGTGGATATTTTTTGCTAGTTTTTAAAAATTATTAAAGTTTTGTAGTATTTTGGCTGGTCTCAAAATTATTCTAAGTAGCTTGACTACTTAGCATTGAGATAGTCACCCCAGGACATCAATCAACATGGTACTGGGGACTGAACCCAGGGGCGTTCTACCTCTGAGCTACACCCCCAGTCCTTTTTATTCTTTATTTTGAAAAAGGGTCTCAGTAAATTGCTGAGGGCCTTGCTAAATTGCTGAGGTTGACCTCGAAACTGCGAGGTTCTCCTGTCTCAGCCTCCCAAGTACTGGGATTATAGGCGTGCACCTCCATGCCTGGTTGAACATTTTGATTTTAAAAAAAAGAAAAGAGAAAGAAAAAAATTCTGCTGAACTAAAATATGTGTGGAGCAATAGAGCTGATCTGTGTTCTGTTAGGAGCTCCTGCCTCCTGCAGTCCGCTGAGCTGAAAGCCAGTACGGGATGTGTTTGGAGCGGCCCTGCCTTGAAACACTGGAACCCAACGGGCACAGTTAGTCAACTGTATAAATATTTCAGTGGGATTTGAGAAAATCTGTATTCTCTGTGTGGCAGAAAAAACTGGAAATCTAGTAACTCAAGTTTACTTATCATGTGACCAAATCCTTGTGTTCTTATTGTCTATTTTGTTTGTAACTTTCTGTAGAAGGAATGTCGGAGCCTTCTCTACCAGGATGGGCTCAGCGAATTCTCTTCGTAGTCCTAATACGTGTCAATATTATGCTGCGTGCTGCATAGAGGTTAATAACTGTGAAATCCCAGTGGCTCATGATCATCACTGAGAAAAGCCCCCATCACTTTTGTTTTATTGAATGTCTTTTACATTGAATTCTGTTTGGGCCTATTTCTATATTGGTAGTCTTTTTTGTAGTATTTACTCAACATATCTCTATTTGTCTTTTCATTTCTAATTTTTTTCCATGGGATTTTAAGGCTGTCTTTTAGAAATAACATATCTCTGGACTAAAATGTTCTTATTTACCCAATTTCAGAGAGAATATTTTTCTAGGGGAATTGGATCCAGTCATGTGTATTATGATGATGAATACATTTGGACTTGTGCTTGACACTCTGGTGTTTTTTTTTTGACTTTTTTTGGAAACTGTTGCCCATCTCTGATTTTTTTTGTAGATTTATCAAGGATTTTTTTTGTTTGTTTTGCTTTGCTTTTTTTGTTTCTTTCTGCCCTGCCATTTCCTCTTTTTTTTTTTTTTTTTTTT
>PVJS01038363.1:0-19443 GCA_004027185.1 Glis glis
TCTACCTCCGCGCTACACCCCCGGCCCTATTTTTTATCCTTTATTTTGAAACCGGGTCTCACGAAGCTGCGGAGGGCCTCACTAAGTAGAGAGAGAGAGAAAGAGAGACAGGGAGAGAGAGCTGAGGCTGGCCGCGAACCCGGATCCTCCAGTCTCCGCCTCCCAAAGTACTGGGATTACATGCGTGCGCCACCACGCCCGGTGTGAGGACCTCTTTGAGTCTACTCTTCAGAGAAATAAGCAAATTTGGTGAAAACTGTCAAAAACAAAATAAAACAAAACAACCAACTAATTATAGTCTCTGGAAATAGTCCCAAGGGCATTTAGTGAAAGAATCAGCATTTATTCAATAAAATATATTAAACTCAATAAGATAAGAATCAGTGGTACTTGGAGGCTGAGACTGGAGGATAGTAGGTTGGAGGTCAGCCTCAGCAATTTACCAAGATCCTGTTTCAAAATAAAATAATAAAAAAAAGGGCTGTGGGTGTAACTCAGAGGTAGAATGCCCTTAAGTTCAATCCCCTGCCCCCCCCCCAAAAAAAAAGGATTGGTGGTGTTTGAGCCACAAGCCATTTATTTCCTTTCTTTCGCCCTCCACAGCTCAGCTTGACAGAATCCTCATTCAGGATGAATGTGGCCAAGAAGATGGGCTTCCTTTTCCCTCCGCTCCCAGTCAAGGCTTAGCTTACTGCACGGAGAGGGAGAGCCGCCAGCACTTCTCCTTCCCTCCACCTATGAGTTGAAGAAGCTAAATGCCTGGTGACTGTGGTCAAGAGGCCGAAGGCTGCCTCCCTCCATCATGGGCTTTCCGTAGCTGGTGACTCTCCCACACGCAGTGAAAGATGAAACTACTTGGACCAAGATTGTCCTAATCCAAACCTGCTCACTGGATAGAGGAGCCCTGAAGGGGAGGCACGCTGACAGGAGCAGAGGCTGCTGCAATACTCAATGCCTAGATGAGTAGCTGAGAGGGCTTGTCCAGGGGGAGAAGCAGCATTGGAGAAGCTGAGTCTGACTTCGAACCTATGATCCTCCAGTCTCAGCCTCCCAAATACTGAAGCTCTCCCCAGAAGAACTGAATTTAGTTCAGAGAGAGGAGAAATTCAGCGTGAGGGGAAGTTCAAGGCTAAGGGATCCCCCAAAGACAATGGCTTCTCTTAATTAAGAGTAACTCTCCAAACCATAGACCAGCAAGAAGAGCTCTATGAGGGTCAGAAAACCCTCAAAGACTTGCCTCCAAAACAAAGGAGCCCAAGTTTAATCAGGTCTAACTGCTAAACAATTTGCATTGCAGGAAATTATTTTGAAAAATAGATCTGATAATTCAGGAAGCTATATGGGTAGGGCCTAATACCAAATGAAGGAGACAGCTCACCAAAGAGATTGTGAGGGAAGTTAAAGTCCCGCTAAATTTACTGTTATTCTGGGGTGACACAGAGAGAGTGGCCACCTGTATGCTAAGAAGAAGGCCTCAGAAGAAACCTTTATAGAAGTGTGTTTTATTTTTATGAGGAATCAAAGAAATAAATAAGCCTCCCCAAAGGAAACAAAAAAATGGCACAACTGTAAGAGGCAGATATAAGCTATAAAGAGTTAGAATTACTAGAAATGAAGACATAATTATTGAAATTTAGAAAGATCTGATGGATGATTTCTAGACTGGATAGTCATAGAATTAGTGAATTGAATACTTGTTTGGAAGAATTCACCCAGAATATATATGTATGTATAATATTACATATGATATATGTTAATATAATATGACATATTAATATATATAAATCACTAAGGTTAAATTGAATGACTTTAGTGTCTAAGTTAGGGGCCAGGAAATCTATAGCTCACAGGCTATATCTAGTCCACAATTGGGTTTTAAAAATATTTTTGAAGTGAAAGATTACTGAAACACAGTCATGTCCATTCATTTATGAATCATATAATTATCTATGGGTGCTTTTTCCTACAATGACAGAATTACCTGAAATACCTGAAATATTTTCTATTTGTCCCTTTGTGAGAAAAATTTGTTGACATCCAGTCTGGTAGTATTTCCTTAAGGATAAAGTAGAGAGAATAGTGAGAAGCATTAGTTGAAGAGATAGTTGAAAGTCCTCTGACCTTTGAAAAACAAAAGAGTACTACAAGCTCTAAAGAGGAAAAGTAAATTGAAATACATGTACTTTATAGTAAATTTACAGAACATCTAAGATTTTTTAAATATTCAAAGTGATAAGAGAGAAATATAGATTAATGAAAAATGAATTAAAAACTGGGAATGGAACCACCATACGATCCAGCTATACCACTCCTGGGTATCTTTCCAAAGGCATTAAAATCAGAATATTATAGTGACACATATATATCCATGTTTATAGCAGCACAATTCACAATAGCCAAATTATGGAACCAACCTAGGTGTCCATCAACAGATGAATGGATTACAAAATTGTGGGATATATACACAAGGGAATTTTACACAGCCATAAAGAAGAACAAAATCATGTCAATTGCAGGAAAATGGATGGACCTGGAGAACATTATGTTAAGTGAGATTATACAGGCACAGAAAGTGAAGGGTCATATATTTTCACTCATATGCAGAAGCTAGGGAGTAATTGGGATATAAGAGCGACTTTAGATAAAGGAGGAGAAACCCCAGTGGAGCAATGGAGAGGGTCTAGGGGAAGTTGTTGGAGAGGATGTAGGGGGAGGAAATACTCCCATTGACGTTACGTACATATATGAAGTTATCAATGCCGGTCTCAAGGTCTCAATATCATGTAAGGGGAAAGGGAAGGAGTAGAGAGGGAGCGGGGTGGGGGGGCTCATCAAGTGTTGTGTGCATGCACGTCTCCATCACTCTGAGCTTTATTATGATGTGAGACTATAATGCACGAATAAAAGTATATTTGAAAAAATAAAAAGAATGCTACTTAAAACGGACAAAAGTCTTATTACTAATATAACAAATGCTAAGCAACAATGGAGAAATAATTTGCAAAATATCTAGAGAAATGAGCTATTTAAGTAGAATTTGATTCCAAGATAGACTATCATTCATGAAAAATGTAAACTGGCCTCTCAAGAATAAAAGTAAACCCAGAAAGAGAATGGTGATACAAGAAAAACATGGTAAACAAAAAATTTATAAAGTATATTAACCGCAAAAAGCATAAAACATTATAGAAAATGGAACAGCTAATAAACAAATTCAGCAAGGTTGTAGATTATGAGATCAACATGTAAATATCAGATATACCCATTGACAGACATGTTTCAACAAAATGTGGCATATACATGAGATGGAGTATAATCAGTCATAAAAGAAGCTGCATTCATGCTACAACATGAAATCAATTTTTTTATTTTTTTGCAGTACCGGGGATTGAATCCAGGGGCGTTCTACCTCCGCGCTACACCCCCGGCCCTATTTTTTATACTTTATTTTGAAACCGGGTGTCACGAAGTTGCGGAGGGCCTCACTAAGTAGAGAGAGAGAGAGAGAGAGAGAGAGAGAGAGAAACAGGGAGAGAGAGAGAGAGAGAGAGCTGAGGCTGGCCATGAACCTGGATCCTCCGGTCTCCGCCTCCCAAAGTACTGGGATTACAAGCGTGCTCCACCACGCCCGGCTGAAATCAATTTTGAAAATAGTTTGCTAAGCAAAATAAATCAGAAATAAGGGGGCAAATTTTATATGATTCCACTTTTATGAATTATCTTGACTAGACACATCCATTGAGAGAGAAAGTAGATTAGAAATTTCTAGAGGTTGGGAGTAGGAAAATTGGGAAGTTATTGTTTAATGGGTATAAGAATTTCTGCTTGGAGTGATGCAAAGCTTTTGGAAACTGATAGTAGAGATGGTTGCAAAACTTTGTGAATATAATTAATTCCACTGAATTGTGCATCAAAAATGGTTAAAATGGCAAATTTTATTTGATGGATATTTTATCTCAATAAAAATGGTTTAAAATGTAGAACTAAAATTCAGGACATAATGTTAAACAGCTTAACAATAACCCACAAAAATACCAACTTATCTGCCTCCTGACTTTTACATTATTCTTCCAGGGAAAAGAAAACCTTTTCCTAGACTGGGCACAGCAATATGCCAGAGATACTAATAAAAGTACCTGCTGGATTTGTAAAATTATGTCCACTTCCAGTTCACCCAGACAACCTTGGTGGATGTCTCCCTTTCAGGACTATGATTGGTTAACATCTTAGTAGATACTCCTCTTTCAGAAAAATAGTTGGTTAACATCTTAGAAAAATAAAATTCTCATTTTCTTGGCCAGTATACTTTACATCAGAATGCTCTTCTGTTTAAATTGCTGTTGTTGGTGACTAGTATCTCACATATTTATGCCTCTTTTCCAGAACATCAGAAGATGATGTTTCCACAGCCAATCAAAAACCCTAGCCTTCCCATGTCTCCTTTAGACCAGTGAGGATGAGACTTTCGGTCCCTGAATAGGTAGAGTCTACAGTCCTTTATCAGTGGAGAAGACATTACAGAAGTCAGACCTTCGCCCTTCGGCAACCCCCTTAAAATTAAGGGACCAAAGTCTCAGGGGGGGAAATGATGAGGTAGAATAGAAAAGATAGAAATATTAGGCAGAAAGGAGACATTGGGAAAATAGAGATTTAAAATTTTGAAAGTTCATAATCTAACTCCACCCTATAGGATGTGTTCAGTCAGGCAGAAGCCTTAATGAATCCATACCCTTAATCACAATGGCTCCTCTCCACACCTGAGATGCTTAATGTAAATGGGGTGGGTGAGGAGGACAAAAGGCCAGACCCCCACTGCCTATCTGTTGCCAGGGAAACAGGACTAAGAGGAAGTCCTGCCCTCTCCTGTGCGACCCTACCTACCCCCTCCTATAAAAGAACTACAAAAGCATGCGGACGCTCTCTTGCTCACCTGGATGGATGGACGTGCGCAGGGAGACTCGCTCTCCCTTTCTTAGATGACCCCTAACCTGTATCCCCGCCTTTCTTAGTTAACCCCCAACCTGTATCCCCACCTTTTAAATTAATTAAAACCTTTGCCTTTTCTGAAAAAAAAAATTCAGGACAATGTGGAAGATGTAGAAAAGAGTATATTGAACAGTGAAAATCTGTTTGCTTCTTATTCATGGAAGATAGAGATACTGAACAAACTTTGGCATCATTGAAAAAAATGTATGTAAGAATGTCTATCAATATTTTAAAAATAAGCTGGGCACGGTGTGCATGCCTATAACCCAGCTACTAGGGTAGCTGAGGCAGGAGGATCAAAAGTTTGAGGCAAGCCTGGGCGACTTAGCAAGACCCTGTCTCAAAAAAAAAAAAAAAATCAGAAGGATTGGGGATGTAGCTCTGGTAGAGAACCCCAGGCTTCAATCCCTAGTATCAGAAAAAATTACATTAATTACTAAAAGAATAGAAATATATTTTCTAATTTCAAAATGAGCAGGAAGGGAAAGCAGGATAGGAAACAATGTAAGGGAACTGCCCAAGACTGATGTCAAGAAAAGGAGACTGCAAATTAGCTACGACTTCGGAGGTGGAGAAGGGTCTTGTCCGCTTGTTCTCAGCTCCACTTCTGGTCTTCTATGCCCTGCTGTGTAGCACAGAGGATTGGACACCTGAGAGCTATTTAGCCTTGACTTCTCTGACAGCTGGCTTCTATTGGCATCTCCCAGTGGGAGGCCCTGGTAGGCAAGTGGAAGGTAAGAGAAAGGAAAAAGCCAAAACCTTACCCCTTTTGTGTGTGTGCATGAGGGTGCTCTTGGCAGATTCGTCCCAGCAGTTGAAAAGGGTGTTGGCTAGCATCTGGCTCCTGTTCGGGCAGCATATTCCCAGCTGCAGCACAGATTTTCTGGGTCATGGCAAAGCCGCAGTAGTAGCAGCTGTTTCGGTTGCTGTGGCAGCTCAGGGCTCTACCTCTCTCCGTCCCAGCTGTCTGTGGCATCTGTAGGTAGCTTGGGCCCCAGGGTTCCTGTATCATCAACAGGAAAATGGGCCCTGGATTCTCTCAGGCAGCTTCAGCAGTTGTTCTGATGGGGACGAGCAGCAGGGGTTCCAGCAGCCCCAGCTGGGCAGGAACGGTGCGATGGACGAGAGGCCAGTGCCCTCGCTCCACCAGCCGAGGGCCGAGGATGGCGGTGGCTTCCTGCAAGTATCAATCGTTGCGAGATTTTACCTCTCCCCTCGGGCTACTCCAGCCCTTCTGACCTTTTTGTAATTTATTCCCTGCATTAAATTTCCTCTTTTTGAAATACCAATTGGAGTTCCTATTTTCCTGACTGATGAATGCAGGAAGTACCGCACTGTGGACATGAAACCAGTTTTCCCTTTATCTATTTTTTACACATTTACTCAGATTTAATTTAATGTGAGTATTGTTTGTTCGTGGAACTCAGGATTGAACCCAGGGGTGTTCCACCTCTAGGCTTCCCCCCATCTCTAAGTTACTGCACACTAGCCTTGAACCTGCAATCCTCCTGCTTCAGCCTCCTAGGTGCAGAGATTACATATGTACACCATTTCACCCAGCAGAATATTATTTATTTTTAAAGATTACCTATGTAAAATAAATTCTCATTATTTGATACAGGTATAAAATGTATAAAAATTATATAACAAATTATATATAAAACCAAAATGAGAATATTAAATCAAGAAAAAAGCAATGAAATTTGGATTTTGTAGTTTGATATATTAAAATATACTGTCTTCCTGGGATTTAATTCATGGAGTATAAGTAATAACATGATAAATCAACATAAGAATTACATTATAAGGAAATACATCTTCTTTTCTCCTAAAAATTATTTTTGGTACATATAGAAAAGAAGTTATGATTATATTTTTAGACTTGAAAGTCTGTCATAATATAGTTCACTAGATTCCAAGTTAAACATTTTAACTTTTTATAACCTATCACAATGAACCCATTAATAGGTATTATATCCACTGATTATATTTGAACTATAGAAGTGTATTTCTCCATTGAGTTGCAAGATTTTGTGATATGATCCACTAGGCATACTTATGGGTTGCTTATTTAATTACAAAGAGAAATAATACATATGAAAGATGAAAACAAAATTTTATCTAAGAGAATCTTATATCTAAGAGAAAAGCTTAGCTTCTAGTGAAACATGGGATACTTGAAGAGAGAAATATTCCAAGTGAAGACACCATTATGTGCAAGGGTGTGCTTCCCTAATTTTGTGCATCCTCGTGTGCTCTGATATTCAGGAAAGTCTTCCCCATCCAGAAATAATAGATAATGGTATTAGAAAGTTCTTTAAGCCAGGATTTTCCAGGGATGGCAACAAGATTTGTTGAGAATAAAATCCCAATGAGAATTGGAATTATATATTTAATACACATTAAACTAGACACTAGTAAATGTATCTGTACATATGCGGGCCATACCTTGAAAACAGGATTTCTGTTTTCTACTTCCTTGTGGGTGACTGTTGTCCCCTTCCATCAGCATTGCCTTAGGTGGCTTAGCCCAGTAGGTACTGTGGGCTCCCCATGGAAGCTGCCCGGTTTCAATTCCTAGTATCATCACTGTGTGGCCTTAGCTGCAAGCTACTTAATCTTCCTGTATCTCAGTATCCCCACGTGTTAAATGTTTTAAGTGTAAAACTGATAATACATACCAGAACTTAGCAAGATGTCTGTCACAATGTCAGAGCACTTCTAAGCAGGACATTATCACATTAGGATCGTTATGGTTGGAAAGAAAAGAGAACAAAATAGTCCAAGTCAACCCTTTGCCCTTTAAAATAGGCTCTTGAAGCCCATTAGTTGATGATATTATCAAAAACTGGGCTTTCAATTGCAAGGGACAAACACTTGAACATGTTTTCTAAATTCCAGAATCTTCTTTTTAACCATGGGAACAAAAGGTTGGAGGATTGAACATAAAGTTTCTGCTGTAAACTATGAAACAGGAAGGATGACTTGGGGCAATTTCCTGTTGTACAGGGAAGGAGAGAATAGAGTGCTTTTAGGCTGTAGTGAGGAGCCTGCTCCACTACACTGGGTAATTTCAGGGAGAAGGAGCATATTTTCTGTTCTGTTCAGGAGGCAAAACTTCATAATGCTCCCCAAATGGGATGCCCAGAGGATTTTATATGAAGGCTTTGAGTTTTCAGGCAGAAAGAGGGCTTGAGACAGTGTTTTTCACTATACGCCCCAGTTCTGAAAGACCTATTTCAGAGAAAAATCAAGAAATTGATTGCTTCATGCCCTAATAAACTATGCTCTAATGTAAAGAAGGTTGGTAAGTCATCAGAGACCTGGGGTAGATATAAGGAACAATATGTAGACATCGGGACTGTACTAGGGGCTCAGCTTCAGAAAGCATCATGTCAGATGGGCCACTTCCACCAGATGTAGGAAAAGAAGGAGCCAAGGTGGCCTAGAAGACTTAGAGGAAGGCTGGCAGAGTCCACTGGAACCAGGTGCATCCTCCCACCCTCGCTGTTGTGATGCTCTGATAGCATTTATTTATTTTTATTTATTTATTTTTTGCGGTACCGGGGATTGAACGCAGGGGCGTTCTACCTCCGCGCTATGCCCCCGGCCCTATTTTTTTATACTTTATTTTGAAACCGGGTCTCACGAAGTTGCGGAGGGCCTCACTAAGGAGAGAGAATGAGAGAGAGAGAGAGAGAGAGAGAGAGAGAGAGAGAGAGACAGGGAGAGACAGAGAGAGAGAGCTGAGGCTGGCCGCGAACCCGGATCCTCCGGTCTCCGCCTCCCAAGGTACTGGGATTACAAGCGTGCGCCACCACGCCCGGCCTAGCATTTATTTTTCTCTCAATAGCTTTCCCACAAAGGGACAGGCAAGTTGCAAGCACACAAGAAGAATATATAGACATATGTCATTGCTAGAGAGTGGGGAAAGGTGTCATCTAAATTTTATATCTCTATTAACTAAATATTTACCCGCAAAGAGCTATTTCAACTTCATGAGACTGAGTTACCTGGAGAAACCAGGATTATACTTTATTTATTTATTTATTTATTTATTTATTTATTTTTGTGGTACTGGGGATGGAACCCAGAGGCATTCTACCTCCAGGCTACACCCCCAGCCTTATTTTTATTTTTTGTTTGGAAACAGGGTCTCACTAGGTTGAGAGTCTCACAACTTGCTGAGACTATCTTCGAACCTGCAATTCTCCTGTCTCAGCCTCCCAAGTACTGGGATTACAGGTGTGTGCCACCCCACCCGGCTTAAGGATTATACTTTTAAAAGGAGGTTTATATGGGGATGGGGACCTAACTCAGTGATGGAGTTTATGCTTAGCATCTACTTAGGAGGCAGCAACTCTATCCCCAGCACCAAAAACCAAACCAAACAAAAACCAAAGGAAAGCAAAGTAAAATGAAGTGAAAGATGGCTCAGAGAATAAGGTGAATGCACTGAGGAGAAATTCAGAATGTTTTGGCACAGTTAAATCTTAATGGATAATTTCGAACATGTTACAAAGGAAAAAAATGTTAGCACAGCACAATACATACTTTTCAGGCATTCACACTAAAGTCTGAATCTGTGAAGGAAAGAAAAGAAAGGAAAGGAAAGGAGAAAGGAGAAAGGAGAAAGGAGAAAGGAGAAAGGAGAAAAGAGAAAGGAGAAAAGAGAAAGGAGAAAGGAGAGGAAAGGAAAGGAATCCTCTCCCAGGGCCCTCCTCTTCTATCTGCTCGGTCTCTGCCCTACAATGCTTCTTCTCTTTCTCCCAATAGCTCACCCCTGGCTGAGACATAACTTCATTCCACAAACTAACTTTCTAAATTCCTAGTTCCCACATTTGCAAGCCCTGAATGTTCCCTGCCTGCATGGTGTTTATATTTGAATTGCTTTTCTCAATTCTCTTCTCCCTCCTTATTCCTTAGGTAGAGGGATGATTTCTGTGACTTTTCTTGGTTCCGGTGGCTCTCTTCCAACTGTGAGCATCCTTAATCCAGCATCGCCTGCTGCACAGTCAGCATTCCGGATGAAGCATCCCCAGGGGAGTCCTTGTAAATCACCTTTGGCAGCGTGAGTCGCTTTGTGCTTCAAAGAAGGCTGCAAAGTGGTTCCTCATTGTAGAGCGAGATAGCATTTCCTCTTTACCATTAAACATTCCCTTGCCAGCAGAGCCAGAAGATGTTATCCTCTAAACACTTCCCGTCCCATATCCTACAGGCAGCAAGACTCCTGGATGTTTCCAGCTACAGATCTAACACAAAAATGATGATACTTCTCAACGAGGTTACGTCTATGAAGATTGAGGATGCTATTTTTGTGGGGTTTGGCCTTTCATTTCAGTCAACCTAAATATTTATTCTACAACCCCAAATCCATTACTTGCTCTTGTATTCCATTTTTAATGGTTTTGAGTGGATTGGAAATGTATGGGCTATAAGTCACTGAAGAAGTTAATTTTCCTTGTTGAGGGAAGATAATCACAAAAGAACCAAACGTAAGTTTCACACACCAATTTTGATTACCTTTCTACAAGCAGTTAGAATGTTATTTTCTAAGCTGCAGAGCAATTAATGACTAGAACTGCAGGAAGTATTTAATTGAGTATTGATTGAAGGCCAAGCTGTTGTTTGGCAGAGGCATTGCATTATAATTAATGGACCTTAACCGGACTTTAATTTTTCTACACCGTGCCTGATCTTGAAGTACTGTAATAGCAACCCTCAAACAATCCATAGAGGGAGCCTTGGACTTTTCCTACTTACTTTTTAAAATTTGGAGGCGATGCTTAACAAAGCCAGCAGATTCTGGTTTTAATGGTAACTTTGAAGTCTGCTGCATCATGAATCTACTTAAGATTAAAATCTCCTGTTGACATGTTGGCAAGTAGTTAATAAACTAATTCATGTGCCTTGAATACAGGGTAATATTAGTGGCATGGTTTCCTGAGGAGGACTGTGCCTTCTGCCTCCCTGGAGTTCCATAGGAAAAAATAGATTCTCATTTGTTTGGGATGGTAGAGTGGAATACTTTCTTGAAGGGCAGGATCTGGGGAAAATTTTTTTTTCAAGGGCTCATCCATAATAACATAATAACAGTGACTGATTAGTCTCCATAGAATGACAGAAATATATGAGTTTGTAATTTTTAAGATAGCCATCTGGCCACTGTCTAACTTTCTATATTACCCTAACTCAAGCCTTGCTATGTTCAAGATGATGACTTAACATTTTTTATCACTTTGGAGGATTGAATTAAATTTGTCTCAGATGCATAGCATCATTGGGATCTGTAGGGGCCCAAAGATGAACAGGAAATAGCTGGAAGTGGCTGCCCCAATGCACGTTACAGCCTGTTTTGAACAGAAATGCTTCCAAAATGACTAGGCCACCAGGCAATATGTAATACATGCTGTAATAAAGGACAACTTGCTAATTAAATCTGTTTACAAAACTTTCTAAAATTATCAACCATCTCATTTTTATTGTCCTACTTACAAGTCTCTGCCTTTTCCCCCAGCTGCTATTATATCTAAATCCCCTTAATTTCAAGTCTTATCAATGCTACCCAACAGTTGCTCTGGAAGATTCCAGGGAGTATCAGTTTCAGTCTCTTCAATCTCATCTCACTATTTTAACGTAGGGGACTGGTTGTTTGTTTCTGCTGTGGTGTGGTTTGGGAATTTCTTGTAATCCCAGCAGCAATTTCAAGTCTGGCAACTGGTACTCCCTTTCTGCAATGTGGAATAGCTGCTCTGTGTCAGCTCCCGGGAGAGCGAACGCACTGGGGGAAAAAAAAAAAAACCAATGGAACACTTGCAGGAAGAGTTACGCTGGCTGAATTTTAACGCACTCCAATGGATTCAAGACTCTTGCACATTTTAACGATTGCAGAGTCGCCCGGAGCATAATTGGCTGAATCTCTTTGGAAGTGGATGTTCAGGATTAGCCATGTAGTATTTCAATATGAGTCACGGAGTGACCTTCCATTTACTCTGCATCTTTGAAAGCAGGTGGCGTAAAGCAAAATAGGAGGTAGATTTTGTAGATTTATTTCTGGTTCAGGTCAACCAAATCACCTGCAGGTAAAGCAGCATACAAATTTAGCATGCTTATAACTATATTTATTTTGACTGCTGATCAGTAAATTGTAGGGGGTAGAGCTGAGTAAGCATATGTGTGCACTGATGAGAAGGGTATTTCTTATCTCTTTCTGAATGCATTTTATATGTTTTATATCTGCCGAGTCTGAATGGTATTTAACAGTTGCAGAATTGTCGATATGCTTAGAGAATTGTGCTTTTTCTTCTTTACACACTTATGTTTATTCACTTCAACTTTATTGGAAATATATAAGAACCCTGACCCTTTTTGTGTTTGTTTATGCATGTTTGTTTGTGTGACTGGTTGGTTCTTCCTCTTATGTTACAGAAAAGTCATTTTACTAAATATTAATTATCAACATATTAGATTCAATTGAACTGTGCCTTTTATTTCTGTGTTAAAATATTTTCCTTATGCACACAAAGAACAACTCAAATTATCTCTATATTATAGTAGTGGGGAAATCTGGACTCTGCGCTTCTTCTGGTCTTACTGAATTAGGGATTGAGAAGTAGAACTAGAGGTGTGTGCTCTTCTGGGCTGAAGAGAAAATGACTTCCTGTGGGGAAGAAGGTACTTGGGACTAAATGTGCTGGTGGATTTTATAGCTGCCATTCAGGGCACAACCAGGGTAAATTGGGTCAAAGGCAGGGTATCTGGTTCAATGAATGAATAAATGAACAAGTAAATGAAGGACAAAATAAAAGCAAGGCCAGTACTATTAGTGACCACCATGATTGAGTTGTATTTCCTGTTACCCACCTGTGGTATTTTGTTTTCATAAAAGATTGGGGAAATAACAACCAAGGAGATACATCTAAATAACCACAGTAATGATATCAAAAAAGAAGACTTTGGGACACGTATGGTGAAGACCCCAGACACAGGCACCCAAGCCTAGCTCTTCTCTGGTTGAGATTCTGTAGTGATTGGGACACAGACTGCATCAGAATATCACTTTTCAGATGGGCATGGTGGTGTACTCCTGTAATCCCAGTACTTGGGAGGCTGAGGCAGTAGGATTGCAGGTTTGAGGACAGCCTCAGTAAGTAGTGACACCTCATCAACCTAGTAAGACCCTGTTTCAAAATAAAAATAAAATAGGGCTGGGGATGTAGTTTGGAGGTAGAATGCCCCCGGGCTCAATCTTCAGTACCATACACACATACAAAAATACCAACTTTCAAAGTTCCAATATTATTATTTGCTAAGTAACTGCAAGTAAGTAGCTTAAGTCTACTATGCCTCAATTTCCTCATTTGGATAAAAGAGGATAATGATTATTCCTGCTTTATAGACTGAGTACTAAATGAGATAATACATATAAAATACACCAGGCAGTTTTTGAGAAAGTTGAAGACTTTTCTAATATCAGTAATTGCTGTTGTTGTTATTATTACTAATTCCTCCTGTGCAATTTTGAATGATTCATACATTTTGTTTTGTAGTCCTTAAAGTTTACATTTTTATAAACAACATTCTGCCTTTATAGTTCTGATCACTGACATTCTTATCTGTTGTTTGTGTTACTCTGATAGTCACACCAATTTTGTCCACACTGCAGATCTCTGGGATTCCAACCCTGATGTCACCCTGATGTTACTCTGTGTGCTCTTTGTCATTCCTCTCTCTGAAACTTCTAGCTAAAGGAAAAGATGTCACTGTGCCCACTAGAGACAGGTCTGGCTTCTCAGTTTCTGGACACAGTCCTTATTAGTCTTTCCTTCTCTCAGATAGTCCTCTAAGATGCCTATGAATGATTTGGAAAAAAGTAAACGTGGGAGCTTAGACTGTTGACCTCATAAATCCTCTCATTCCACTGGCAGTTGGATAGTGGCTCAGGCCAGAGCTGAACTTTACTGAATCTTCTACTTTAAGTGTATTTGCTGATCTTCCAAATCATATCTTAAGAGGTAACAAAATGTCCTCCCCAAACCTCTTACTTGAAATTAATAATTCGATGCTTTAAAAGACATCTTTATAATTTCACTAAAGTTGCTACTTGCTTCTTCTACACAGAGGAGAGATGTGGACAGGCCAAATCCAAAGGTAGACTAGTGGTTATAACAAGTATGCAAATGAAGAAGTCTCAGAGCCTGGGACTTGGAAATCTAAGCAGACTGCAAACATTCCATTGTGTCACAAATAGGTATAAAAATGCAAAGGGAAGCCGGGCGTGGTGGCGCACGCTTGTAATCCCAGTACTTTGGGAGGCGGAGACCGGAGGATCCGGGTTCGCGGCCAGCCTCAGCTCTCGCTCTCTCTCTCCCTGTCTCTCTCTCTCTCTCTCTCTCTCCTTAGTGAGGCCCTCCGCAACTTTGTGAGACCCGGTTTCAAAATAAAGTATAAAAAATAGGGCCGGGGGCGTAGCGCGGAGGTAGAACACCCCTGCGTTCAATCCCCGGTACCGCAAAAAAAAAAAAAAAAAAAAATGCAAAGGGAAACAACTTGAAGACAGAAGGGCAGGTTCTAAATGATGATTGTTGTTCAATTGAACTGGTTCCTTGACCCTCGAATCCAGAAATAGTTTAGGAGAATATTACACTCTAAGAAACTACACTGTTTTCCCTTTAAACATGTATTAGTTTCTCTATGGAAGACTTGTATTTTGGGCTGGTCATATGTCATTATAAAAGGCCAAATGTGAGTCTAGTAACTGACCAAACAGGGGGAAATATTGCTTGTTTTTTTCAATAATAAAAATCCAATGGAGTGGATTAAGAGGACAATTCATTATTGTTATGAGAGAGTTCAGGAAAAAATTGCCACCATTCAGCAGAATTGATTTGAGCATCATTATGGGAAAGAGAGTACATAAAAGAGTAAAATCCACAGAGAGGCAGAAATGATAAAAAATAAAGCCTTGCTCCAAAAAACTACAATATCTCTTGTTCTTAAAAGGGATATGAGAGTATGAAATAAAATGATGACTTTGAAAGCAGATGTGGAGCACTGTGTGTGCCATTCCCTTCGTATAAATCAGAAAGATATTCCACCATGTAAATGTTTAGGGTACTTTTATTGAATTACTGCAACAATAATAGCATGAGATGAAAGAAAGGCATTCATATATATGCTAATTAAAAAACAGCAACACGCTGTAACTATGGCACAAACCATAAAATATTCACTTCCTGTTTGTTGAGACTCCAAAGAGGTTCTGCTTTCGCTTTATAGGTGTAATTTGGCTGGAAAAGAGGTGTACGTGAAGCAGATTGTTAAACACTCCTTCGCTGTCACTCGCTGTTTAACAAGGTGCTCCCGTGTGATGAAAGGGAAGGACAACCTGGTCTTGAAATGCTCTTTTAAATCACTTTCATGAGTTTGAAGAAGAATATTGACTCCTCTCTGCAAAACAGCATCTTTGCTTTGCAAATCACTTTGATGAGGATAGCCATTGATCCAGGTAATGCAACTAAATAGTTGGCTATAAGTTTGGTAGTACCTATTTTTTTTATCTGCATGTTAAATTCAGAATGCAAGCCTATCAGGAGACCCATCACTCACTCCGTAAGTGGCCCCCAAAGGATCCCACCAAATTTTCATTGTTCTTTCTACATTTAGACGTGAGGCTACCTAACTATACGTGATTGGAAAATATTATGTCCATTATCAAATGGTAGGGTTAGTTGAAATGATCTGACAAAACATACTGTAGGTTTTCTCAATTGTTTGCTTCATTTCTCCCCTAGAATGGCAAATTTGTTTCATTTCTCATTTAGAACGTCAGTATTTTTAGACTTTATGCCAGATTTATAGTATATGATTTTTGGACCCATGGACTTTGTGGTTTCTAAGTAGCTTGCCTAAATTACTTTTGTTTCGGTAACTTTGCAGATGATCAAATTTGTTCCTTAATGTCTTCAGTTTCCATGCTGGTCACACAGCCTTTCTTGCTTCCAAGTTGGCAAGGAGATATGAAAAATGGGTCAGTCACTAAGTTCAGAAAAGCTACATCTCTACCTACTGGCAACTGTCTTGTGTTCCAAGTCCATAATGACCACGACAATTGTAGCCTAGTGGGAAGGCCTCTTTGGACCAAGGGGTTTAACTCAATTTCTTCTCTACTGCAAGAATCCTTATCCTAGTAAGCCCAATATTATGGGCACAACATTGCCTGGATAGTGTCGCAGATTTGGAGCCAAGCTAATGCTCTGGCTAAAACAATTCACTCAGAGGCCAAGCAGGTGTAGGCATTTTATAGAAGAGAAGAGCATTTTGTGCCCTAATTATAAATCAGCCGTCAGAGCCTATCAAGGCTGAAAAAGGCAGACGGTTTCAGCTTTTTGCCTGAGAGAACACAGTCTTGAAAGAACTCAAGCTGGTAGGATATATATTTGGAGTCCAGAGTGTAGGCATTCCTTTCCTCTTTCCCTCAGCTCATATTTAGTTGGTGCAGAGACTATTTGAGTTGGTGCTAGAAATATCTCCTTCTGACTGCTTTTTTGTTCCTTCCTACTGTCTCCTTTCCTGAGCTGTCCATTTTATCCTGCGCATTGCCTTTGGATTTGAACCAACATGTCTCATTTCTTGCTGTCTTCCCTAGAATCTGCATCAGCAACATCTCACTTTGCTCCGAATGTCACATCTTTCAGAGTGAGGTTTTAATGCTATGCTAGTGGCTTCATAGTCTGTCCCTTTGGCAAGGGTAAACTGATTTCCTAAAATCTCCTTTCCGGTCTGTTTCTGGTTATGGCGAAGTCAAGAGAGGTTCTCGTGGGAGATCTGCAGGCTGGAGGCAGAGCAGCGGCCACGTTCTGGCTCGCATCTGGCACTGACCTGATGTCTCATGCTGTAGTCCTGATGCAGCTAGTGGGGCCAGGCCCTTCTTTAGCTTCTCCAGCTCCTGGACCATGTGCATGCTTAGCTGCATGAACAAGGGCCCTGATCTCTGTGCACCAACTTTTCAACAAGCTTCACAGGCTGGAAGAACTTGACAAGATTTTCAGTTTATCCTTGAGGGATCCAGCTCCTGCTTAGGGTTCCTGCTTTTTCTTTCTCTCTTCCACCTTATGTCCATCATTCCTCCCCAATGGCGGGACTTGTGGGAAAGTCCAGAATCAAATGCAAAGACAACAGCTTAATCTTCTCCCCAGACTTCATAAGGTCAAATCCCTGTTCAATATTTACCTATATCTATGTCCATATCTATACCTCTACCCAGGTGGTTCTGCTTCTCTAATAAAATGCTGATACTAATTTGATGCCAGAAATGGTTCTAGAAGAACCAAATATTAAGAATGCTTAATATGACTTATTATGATCAATACCCTTAGGTGAGGCCAATTTTCTAGAATTATTTTTGATCTAATTAGATAGAAGTAAATGTCATTAATGATCCTGTTTCCAGTGGTTAAGAAGAATAGGTTATATCATTCAATGGAAAAACAGTTACATAAATTATCATCTCTAGATACTTGTAATTAAGCACCTTTGGAAGGCAGGCTCTAGGTGACCAAGCATTTGATATCATAAAAGCTTTTACTGAAAACATGAGTATAACAGCATTGGGTAGTTGTTTAAAACTATGCTGGAGAACTTGGAGAAAACACTTGATAGCTGCAGAGCTTTAAATTCCCAGCTCAAAGTCTGTACAGGGGATCTGAAAGCTTCTATGGTTTGCCTTATGTCTCATACTTACAGAGCTGAGATTTCTTTATTTTTTGAAAAAAGTATACTTTTATTAGTGCATTATAGTCTCACATTATAATGTAGCTCAGTGATAGTGACAGACATGCACGCAGCACTTGGCGATTTTCCTCCAGCTTCCTGCCCACTACCCCACTTCCCCATACAGGGTATTGAGATTGGCATTTGTATCCTCACATATGAACATAATGTCAGTGGAAGTGATTCCTTCATTAAGTCTCCCTCTCCCCCTCCCCTAGACCACCTCCCTTGCTCCACTGGAGTTTCTCCTCCATTATCTAAAGTCCATCTTGTATCCCGATTACTCCCTAGTTTCCACATATGAGAGAAAACATTTATTTTGTTAAAGTTAAGGCATTAAGTGAGAAGGAATGGGATTGTGAAGATTGGGATAGGGGAATATGAGCATATTTTGACAATGCTGGGGGTCCTCGGACTCTTTGTCAGTCAAAGCAGCCCTTTCAACATTGCCTGAGGTGGTGAGTCTCTCTGAAGAATCTATAAAGGTCTCCCCTGGGTTGGTTGACTAGCTAGACACTGCTGATCTTTTTCACAACACACCTCCACGGACTCGCCTCGCTTATAGAGCTATACTTACACTCAATCCCCAAATGGGTTTGGCAGAAGTCTAATCTGTATGGAGGACCAAATATATGGCATGGTCTTTCCAATTCACGGTGACATATCAAAGAAATAATTCCCGAAAAATCTAGAACCAATTCAAATGAACTTGAGGGTTTAGAGTCAAAATGGAATATGCATACAATTGGATCAGGATGGATTTACTGATATGATCTTATTAAGCAAAAATTCCAAAGTCAACGTCTTAGCTCAAGGAGCTAAGAATTGCTTTGATTCTTGTTTGGGTGGTTGATTGAAACATGAACTCAAAGGTAACCAACACAAAAGAACCCTGAAATGCCAGAATTTCCTTTGTCTATTGAAGAGAAAGGAATCAGTCATTTTTGAAGATTGGGATACTAGAATGAGTTTATCATATAAGACCAGTTCAACAGGGGGCACTCTTTTCATGTAGCTTTGTTAAATATATTCTTCTTTTAAAAATATGCTTTTATGGGTGCATTGTAATTTTATATCTTAATGAGATTCAGAGTGATAGAAACATACATGTTAAATATATTCTTGAAGAGTTCTATGACGGCTCTTCTCTGCAGGTCAGCAATTACAGTGGGAACTGCTGTCATCAAATTGGGATCCCTAAAAGTAGAGAGGATGATGGGGTTCCATGGTGGCAGGGGACAAGTGGAGGCACTTAACTGCCAAAGACACAATGAACATGATTATCATAATAGCCAACAGAAGAAAAGCCATTGGAATAACATGACTCACAGAGCTCTTTGGCACTGGCTAATTAATCTTGGTGTCCCCTGAATGAAAATAAGACCAATTCTTGTTATTCACTGGTTTTGTATTTGGCCTTTTCTCTACTTAGGAAATTTATTTGTAGCCCCTCAAATCAATGGTAGTAGAGCTTTTGAGGTGCTTCATGGGTGTATTAGACAGGGTTCTCTAGATTAACAGAATACACAGAATGAGTATATTTTTAAAAAAGGGATTTATCAGATGGCTTACAGTTTGCAGCAATGTAGTCCCAGGTTCTGACTGCACGTGGAGGGTCAGAGGAACCAGTAGCTGGTCGAACGGTCTAAGAGCTGGAGTCTTAGGATTGGAGCAACCACTAATTCA
>PVJS01038364.1:0-19444 GCA_004027185.1 Glis glis
TTGTAAGGTGTGTTTCTTGCAGGCAGCATATAGATGGATTGTGATTTTTAATCCATTTTGCCACCTTATGTTTTTTGACTGGGGAGTTGAGCCCATTTATGTTCAGCATGATTATTGAGAGATGGATTTTAATTCATAACATTTGAGATTTAATTTCTGTTTGAGGTAGTGTTTGTTCTTTGCCTAGTTGCTTGTTTGATGGAAATCACCGTTTCTCTGGTTCTGGCATTTCCTTATTATTTCTTCTTTGCAATTAATCTCTTTGAGCATTTTCTCTAGTGCTGGTTTGGAAGACATAAAATCTTTCAGCTTCTGTTTGTCATGGAAGGTTTTTATTTCCCTGTCAAATTTGATGATATCTTTGCTGGGTATATAAATCTTGGCTAGAAGTTGTTTTCTTTCAGAGTTTGGTATATATCACTCCCGGCCCTCTTGGCTTTCATCATGTGGTTTGGAAGGTCAGGAGTGATTCTTATTGGTTTACCTCTGAATGTTAACTCTTTTACTCTTGCTGTCTTTAAGATTCTCTCCTTGGCCTCTACATTAGTCAATTTGATTATTATGTGGCGTGGTGAACCTCTTCTCTGATCTTGTCTATTAGGGGTCCTATATGTTTCCTGTACCTGTTTGTCGACCTCTTTGTCTAGGTTTGGAAAATTTTCTAATATTACTTCTCTGAATAGATTATTGATTCCTTTGGTTTCAGCTTCTAGTTCCTCTTCTATGCTTATTATCCTTAGGATTTCTCTTTTAAGACTGGCTGAGATCTCAATGTCGAATTCATGTTGTCGAATTGTTTTTTCTAATTTATATAGTATGCATTCATTTTTGGAGAGGTCATCTTCTTTTTTTTGCGGTACCGGGGATTCAACGCAGGGGCGTTCTACCTCTGTGCTACACCCCTGGCCCTATTTTTTATACTTTATTTTGAAACCGGGTCTCACAAAGTTGCAGAGGGCCTCACTAAGTAGAGAGAGAGAAAGATAGGGAGAGAGAGAGAGAGAGAGAGATTGAGCTGAGGCTGGCCATGAACCCGGATCCTCTGGTCTCCACCTCCCAAAGTACTGGGATTACAAGTGTGTGCCACCACACCCGGCCCGGAGAGGTCATCTTCTAAGAGTGAGATTCTGTTTTCTATATGGTCTAGTGTATTGTCGATGGTCTGTATTGATGCCTTCCTTTCAATTATTGCATCCTTCACTTCTTTCAGAGCTTTTTTTTGAATCCTGTTTTAGGCGTCAGATTCTTTATTTGATTCTTCATTCTTTCAGGCTCTGTCTGAATTCTTTTTGGAAATCCTGTATCATTTCTACTATTAAAGTTCTGAATTGTCCTTCTGGCAATCTTTGCACTTCTGTGTTGGCGGGTTCTGTTGTTGTGGGGTTGTAGGAGATCATTGTTTCTTTGCTATTCTTCCTTTTCATGATTTCAGGTTTCTTATGTTTATACCTTTGTTGCTTTTGGTAGCTCTTTCTCACTCTGTAGATTTCCTATGTCTAATCTCTCTCCCTTTATAGTTTCTTATTCTAGAGGTAGATAGTTGCTAGTAGGTGAGCCTTAAAGGTGAATAGCCTTTACTGAATAGTTATTCTCACTTGCTCGGTGTAATATCCATTTGCAGGCCCAATTCTTGTTCTCCTTCAGTGATTGAGATCCTTGCCTGGTGCCTCTCACTACCTGTGCAGGTGACCAGTGCTGCTATTGCCCCTCTCACTGCAAGCATGGGTATCCACATTCTCCACTTGGGCTGTCCCTATGTCTCTCTCTGTCTATACCTATGGCAGGTGTCACCAGCAGGGGCCCCGGGCTTGTGTCTCTTTGCCTACAGATGCTGCGGATGTCACTTTGTCCTGATTCTGTGCAATCACAGAACTCCACGTTTTCCAGAGAGGGCTGGTTTGGTCTAGTTTTCCCCAGGTATGTTTCCACAACTGTATGTCCTGTGGCGATCCCCAGGGACTTGATAAGGGCTCTGCGACCCTCGGGCTGCAAGTCTGTCCCACCCAAATATCACCAGGGACTGTCTGCTTATCCATGCATCTACTGTGTCCCACAATAGACCCCACTGCCACTTTCGCTGGGGCAATCCACACAGTCTCAGGCCCTGAAAGTCCCTGTGGCCACACTGGGTGGTTTCTCCCTGGGGCGGCTCATTGTTCTACAGTCTTGTTGATCACTGCTCTTAATCTCTAGGGCTAGGGGTGGTCCCAGCTGCTGCTGCAGTTTCTGGTCAGGCATCCAGGCACTGGGAACTCTGCTGAGCATGGAGCGAACTGCTGCTCACTTTTGTTGCTGGTGCTCTGCAGTTGCTGGTTTTACAACAGGTCCCTGACTTCTTTGTTGGTGGACTGCAGAAGCCACAATACCTGAAACCTGATATTTTAAACACAACATTTATTCCATTGAATTTTACTTTGAGTTATTCTGTTGATAACAATTTTAATTTTGTTCTATAAAATATCTTCACTGTGCCTTTTTGGTCCAAAATATATCTTCATACTTGTTGAACATAACATCTTCTCTAAGGGTCCTGTTATAATCAGATATAGAGTGACCCCTGAAGAGTTCAAGGGTGATATTTTTAAGTCATGAGGGCTGTATCCTAGGTGGTAATGTAGGCTGGTGGGGTGTGGCTAGAGAAGGTGGGTTCCTGGAGGTGTGGTTTTAGGGATTGCACTTGTATCTTGGAATCCCCATGCTTTCTTGTTCTTTCTGGCTTCTAGCCTCAGTGATGTGAGATTAAAGCCTTGTGCTCTCCCTGCTTCCCACTGCCATGCCCTGAGGTCTGAGATTCCCAGTCTCATGTAAACTGAAGCCCAAATCTCCAAGGAAACTGTGAGAAAATAAATCTTCCTTCCTCCAAGTTATGTGGTCCAGGTCTTTGGTTTATAACAGTGAGAATGCTAAGACAGATGCTTAATGATAAAATGTGGGTAGAACAGAGATAAGATCAGAAACTCTAAGAAAAAACATTATAAATGTCTCTTTAGGGAGACTGGGTTCTAGTAATTATTAAGCAATTGATGAAATAATTAATAAATTAATCATAAATCAATCATACTTTGCATAGTTTGTTAGAAAATATGTAAATCTGACTATTATATCATTATCCAGCTCACTTATATTTTGTGTGTGTGTGTGTGTGTGTGTGTGTGTGTGTGTGTGGCACTGGGGATTGAACCCAGAGGTGATCTACCTCTGAGCTACACCCCCAGCCCATTTTAGTTTTTATTTTGAAACAGGACCTCACTAAATTGCTGAGGCTGGCCTTCAACATGCCATCCTCCTCTCTCAGTCTCCCAAGTACTGGAATTATAGGCATGTGCTACCATGCCCAGCTCATTGTGTTTCTTTTATTCACTGGAATATAATGACAGACTTTGTCAAATGTCTTTTAAAAATCTAGTTTATTTGTGACATTCCTCTGAAGTTTTATTAAAGTATTAGATCAATGTGTTTGGTGTCACAAAAGTTATTGAAGAGTGAATAGTTATTTATTAGATATTCAGTTGGATTTTGAGTTCTCTTAAATCTTTATACTGTCATTTAAATAACATTTCCAAAATATTGTGATTTACATGAAATCGGATGAAGCTGTTTTCAATGAGTTTACTATGACCATACATAAGCTTATGATAATTTTGGAAATTAAAATTTATGACTACTGGGAAAAGTGAATTGTACTCACCTTTATCTGTCTACTTTTTGTGATTATTTCATATTTTTTTAGGCTTGCATGCCAGGGTGGTGGCTCTGCAGTTTTGTTTGTTTTGAATTATCAAGTGTTTTGCTGCAGAAGAAAAATAAAAAATTAACCAAGTAAAAAATTTTGAAGAATATTATATAAACTTTCACCAAAAAAAAAAACCAGTTAAGAATAGAGCCAGGAATAGTGGTACACACCTGTAATCCCAGTACTTGGGAGTATGAGATATGAGGTCACTGGTTTGAGGCTAGTCTTAGCAACTTAGTGAGAACATCAGCAGTTTAGTGAAACACTGATTCAAAATAAAGAATAAAATAGGTCTAGAGATCTATCGTAGTGGTAGAATGCCTCTGAATTCAGTCACAAGTTACTCCCCCCCATACAAGAATGGAAATGGAATTAGATTGATGAAACAACAATGAAAGGTTCTAATGTAAAATGAGGAACAGAAGCAATTAAGAATTAAGCCATGTACTGCTGGTTAATAAGAGAATATAAGCAATCCCAAATGGGCAATTGAACCTGGTGTGGTGGTGCATGTTTGGGAGGTTGAGACAGAAGTGTTGCAAGTTCAAGGCTTTGCAACTTAGTGAGGCCCTGTCTAAAAAAAATAATATAAATATGTGGAGGGTGTAGCTCAGTGGTAGAATGCTCCTGGGTTCTGTCACTAGTCTAAAAAGAGAAAATCAAAGAAAAAATAAAGCAATTAAAATGAATAGAAACTTCTCAAAGGAAGAAATACAAATGGCCAAAAATATATGAAAATGTTCATCATCATTAGCAATCAATAAAATGCAAATCAAAACCATGCTAAGATTAAGATTCCATCTAACCCCAATTAAAATAGCAATCAGCAAGAATATAAAAAATAAATGCTGGGAAGAGTGTGGTGGAAAAGAAATACGTATACACTGTTGGTGGGATTGTAAATTAATACAACCACTCTGGAGGTTCTTCAAAAGACTAGGGATGGAACAAGTATATGACCTAGTGATACCACTTTTCAGTATCTTTCTAAAAGAATTAAAGTTAGAATACTATAGTGATACATACAAACCCATGTTTATAGCAGAACAGTTCACAATAGCCAAGTTATGGAACCAACCTAGGTGTCCATCAACCGATGAATGGATAAAGAAAATGTGGTATATACAAAACAGTTTTACTCAGCCATAAAGAAGGACAAAATTGTGTATTTGCTGGAAAATGGATAGAACTAGAGAACATTGTGCTAAGATCAGCCAGTCTCAGAAAAATCACGGGTTGTATGTTTTCTCTCATATGTAGAAGCTAAAGAGAAAATAGGAAAGAAAAGGAACTTGCCGGGCGTGGTGGCGCATGCTTGTAATCCCGGTACTTTGGGAGGTGGAGACCGGAGGATCCGGGTTCGCGGTCAGCCTCAGCTCTCTCTCTTTCTCTCTCTCTCTCTTTCTACCTAGTGAGGCCCTCCGCAACTTCGTGAGACCTGGTTTCAAAATAAAGTATAAAAAAATAGGGCTGGGGGTGTAGTGCGGAGGTAGAACGCCCCTGGGTTCAATCCCCGGTACCGCAAAAAAAAAAAAAAAGAAAAGGAACTTCATGAGAATAAGGAGTGAGACCAGTAGAAGAGTGGAAGGTGATCAAGGGAAGGAAGAGGGGAAGGGAAACGGAGTTTTAAAGAGGAAAGAGACCAAATAATACTATGTCCATATACAAAGATAGCATTAACAACCTTATTAGCATGTACGGGAGGGAGTAGGGGTAGTAGGATTGGGTTAGATGTTATATGCATACATGAATGTATGATTTTGAATTTCAGTATGATGTATAATCATATTGTACCAATAAAGTCCTATAAAAAGAGGATATAAATATCTTAGTTCATGGCGTTGTATAATGTTACATTGTTCTATCCTTATAATAAGAGAAAATGTGATGCTTTGATATGTTTCCCAGGTTTCTATTAAATTGCCATACAAGAATTAGATGAAAATTTTATAATTATGGCTGACTTTAAGCAGCTCATTGCATGATGATATAACAGAAGTCCTGATTTTCAAAATATATAGTACTGGCCCAATCCAATATCTGAAAATTTCATTATTAATCAATATATTGGGGTTGTAATATTTAATTCTTAAATAGTATAATTGTATTATATGTGAAACCCACTCTAATAAATCATAACTACTATTATCACACCAGTACCAATTAAGTTTTCAGATCAGGTAATCACCCAGATAAAATGCATAGGGGCTTCATGGAAGAAAGAGAGCAAACAGGTTGTGTAGGAGAAAATTTTAAAGAGCTTTGGAAAACAGAAAGGGAGAGTTCCATGGGGTCAAGAAGCAATGAACCAAGGATTAGGGATGATGTTCTTAAAAAAGATAACAAGATGCTAAGTAACAGCTCTATCTTTAGACAGCTCTCATCTGGATTATTGTAGTTAAAGATATGAGATAGTAAGAATATTCTACTCTAATAAAGCCTTAATTTATTTTGATATGTAATCTAGTTTTCTTCTATAAGCTAGGATACCAATAATTATGGTTTTAAAATTTGGTCATTTTATGAGAAAATCTATGGCTAGCAGAACACATTGAGATTTATTTTCACAAATCCAAATAAATCAAGGGGAGAACATCTAAATTTATTTTTTGTTTTAGTCAGTAAAATTGGGACCTCAGCATTATTTGGAAAACAAAAATAAGATTCATGGTGGAGTGAAGGAGGCATCATTAAGGTTTATATAAAAAATCATTGGATTAAAATCTATTCTTTATAAATACAAATATAGTACCATATTCCTGTTAGCTAGGGATTAGAAAATATGAAGAATAAAAATGTAATACTTATCATACAAATCAGATAATTAAAAATTCAGATGCATTTAAATTATTTTTAAATCTATGTTGGCAGATTTTATTTACAGTTCCTTTGACCTGGATTAGAGTTGAATAGGAATTAAAAATCATGAAGTTCACAGTCAGCATTTTGTGAACTTTCACTTGTATTCCACATTGGAGGAATGAAGTTGTTATGGTTAGATATAGAATGTTCCCTAAAGAGCTCATGTTTTAATGTTCAGGGTGGATATAATTAAGTCATGAGGGACATAATATCATTAGTAGATAAATCCATCATAATGGATTTACTAGGTGGTAACTGAGGCAGGTAGGGTGTGACTGGAGAAGGTGGGTCTGTGGGGGTGTGGATTTAGGGATTGTGCTATTTTCTTTTTTTTTTGTGGTACTGGGGATTGAACCCAGGCACCTTCTACTTCTGAGCTATACCCCCAGCCATATTTTATTTTTATTTTGAAACAGGTTCTCGCTAGGTTGATGAGCATTTCACTGCTTGCTGAGGCTGTCCTCAAACATGTGATCCTCCTGTCTCAGCCTCCCAAGTACCAGGATTATAGGCATGTGCCACCATGCTTGGCTGTGCTTTTGTTTTTGAATCCCTTTCTGCTCTCTTGCTTGTGGCCTCAGTGATGTGGGAGCGGAGCCCGTGCTCTCTCCCTCCCTCTGCTTCATGTCCCCATGCTCTAATTTTTGCAGATCCCAGCCTCACATGGGCTGAACCAGAAATCTCCAAAAAACTGTGAGCAAATAAATCTTCCTTCCTCTAAGTTGTGTGGTCAGTTTTTTGGATTATATCAGTGAGAATGTTGATTGAGACAGAACTCTTATTTTTCAAATATTTAAATACATTTATTAATAATGCCTATCATTTTATACATTAGACATACTACAAACTTTATGCAAAACTTGGAAATAAACTAAGTTGTTAATATGTAAAGATTTTCTAAATAAAGGAGCTAAGGAAATATTAAATATGATTTGGTTATTTAAAGAAGATATTTCTTTATTCATTTAATAAACTCTTTTGAGTACCTGCTCACATGCAAAGCCTTATACTAAGTGCTAAGGGAGTAGATGGGTAAGTATGACTTCATAGTCACATAAATGATCTTGCACCTTCTTTAGTGTAGTTATTTTGAAAATAATTATCATTAGGCAAGGGGTATTGGTAGAATGAGTTGGGTTACAGAAGATCCAAACATGTATATTTGGTTTCAGAGGTGTGGGTCAACTGTTCAAATACTAGGGAGGAGATGGGGCTCATTGGAAGGTATAAATCTTGAGGGACACTGATTCATCAGAATCATAAGGCCATTGGCAGGATTAATTCCATTCTGATCTACAGAATTACTGAGGGTATTTGTATATCACTCCCAGATAGGACCAAAGGAGTTACATAGTTGTAGTAGTCTCAGGTATGGTAAGTTTTAAGTATTAGGAAGTGTTATGGCTACACAAGTGCAAGGAGAGAGAGAATGTGTGTGTGTGTGTGTGTGTGAGAGAGAGAGAGAGAGAGAGAGAGAGAGAGAAAGAGAGAGAAATTTGGTTAGACTTTAAAGCCCAGGGAATAACAATTTTTTTTGCAGTACTGGGGGTTGAACCCAGGGACATTCTACCTTTGAGCTATACACCTAGCCCTATTTTTATTTATTTATTTATTTATTTATTTATTTATTTATTTACTATTTATTCATTTATTTATTTATCTGTTTATTTATTTTGCAGTACTGGGGATTGAACCCAGGGGCATTCTACCTCTAAGCTACACCCCCAGCCCTATTTTTTATTCTTTATTTGGAAACAGGGTCTCACTAAGTTGTGGAGGGCCTCACTAAGTAGCTGAGTCTGGCCGCGAATCTGCGATCCTCCTGTCTCTGCCTCCCAAGTACTGGGATTACAAGTGTGCCCCACCACGCCCAGCCGAATAACAAATTTTAAGAAACCGTCAAAGGCAGAATAATGGCTCTGGTAAAGAGATATACATCCTTCTTCCCGGAATCTGTGAATATGTTACCTTACCTGCAAAGCAGGAATTAAGTTTGTGCTTAGGTAGCAAATCAGCTCTCCTTGAGATGGGAAGATTAATCAAGATTATCCTGGTGGGTCCAGTGTAATCACTAGGGTCCAGGTAAGTGGCAGTGGGAAAGAGAGTGAGATCACCAGAGCAACAGCAGGGTGAGAAGAGCCTGACTCACTGTTGCTGCCTTCAAAGATGGAAGAAGGGGTTGTCAATCCCAGGGGTATGTGTGGCTAGGAGAAGCTGGAAAAGGCAAGGAACAGATTTTTCCCGAGTCTGCAGAAGGAACGCAGCTCTGCCAACACCTTGATTTCAGCCCACTATGATCCATTTTTTCACCTCTGATTTCCAGCATTCTAAGAATAAATTTGGAGCTGGACATGGTGGTACATGCCGTCATCCCAGTTCTTGGGAGACTGAGTCAGGAGGATAGCTGGTTTGAGGTCACTGTGTAGTAACTTAGACCCTGTTTCAAAATAAAAGATAAAAAGGGCTGGGTGGGAGGTGTTATTGCTCAGAGATAGAACTCTCCTGGGTTCAATCCTCAGCAACACACACATGCACATGTCAATAAATTTGGGTTAAACCATCAGGTTAGTGGTGCTTTGTTATGGCAGTGGTAGGTTACCAACACCATGGAAGTCAAACTCCTTATTTTCCTGAAATCTAAAAAGAGGCTTCTAATATCTCCCAACAATAACTTTAAAATCTTATTGCAATCAAAGTGTGGTGGCACAGGCCTGTAATCATAGTACTTGGGAGGCCGAAACAGGAGGATTGCTAGTTGGTGTCCAGCCTTAGCAACTTAGCAAGATTGTCAGAAACCTAGCAAGACCATGTTTCAAAACAAAAAACAGAAACAAAAACAAAAGCAAAAAACAAAAAATAAAAAGGGCTGGGGCTGTAGCTCAGAGGTAGAATGCCTATGGCTTCACCCCCAGTAAAACACACACACACACACACACACATTGTATTGCAAAATTTAAATGGTATAATATATCTGAAGTATTTAGCACAACATTAGGCAAGTATGAAGTGGTTAGTCATACAGTTACTATAATGCTGCTCATTATGTTGAAAGGAGAGTGAAAATCACTTTCTTCAATATCCTCCTGTAATTTGTAGAGATAATTCTTACCTATGCATTGAGGCTGGGTGCTGCTGTATTGGACAATCAAGCCACCATTTACAAATAATTTCAGATAGCATTTAACAGAGTTCCGCATCAGAGGCAAATGTCTAAGGTGCAGAGTTGTGAAATAGAACAAAAGTTGACAGCTTAGACTGAAAACTGGCTAAGGGCAGAAGTTAAGGGTAGAAGTAAATGGAAAAAGTCTCAAGCAGAATGAGGAATACCTTGGGGAAGGAGGTTGGAAAAAAAAGTCTCTGAAACAGTAAGTGTTTATTTTATGTTGGGCACTGTTTATTTATTGCACAAGGCAGTCCTATGAAGGAGGCATTTAACTATTTCCATTTTGTACATGAGGACACCGAGGCACTGAATTTGCCCAAGTCACATAACTAGTAAGAAGCAAAGCTGAAATTTCATCAGGGACAGTCTGGATCTAGAGTCCACAATCTTTAGCTTTTGGATTCTGATCAAATTGCAATATCTGAATTATATTTTCCAGTTTTGAACTCTATAGAACATTTAGCCTAGGTATATTATTAATTTAAAATAAGCAGGAAAATTTGGAAGAAATATCGTTGACTATTTTGTTGAAAATAACTTGAGAGCTTTTGTTCTATGTGTGATTGTCATTCATTTGTATCTTTCGGAGAAATACTAATGTTGTGAGTACTGCCTCTGATATGACAGTCAGAACTCAAATTTTTAGGACCTCTCATTGTTGGACTATAGGCTCATTACTTATGTGGGCCAAAGGGATGTATGTGCACGAGGCTTTAATTTGGAGAAAACATTGTATGGAACTTCCGTCTTCCCCATGTCTAGCACTGGTTGCAAGACCAACTTTGTGATGCTGGAATGGAATCAGCGCTAGAAGCTGTAATATGGTCAGAAAGCAAATCCCACATCTATATTTGGTGGTGGTGGCAGAAGTGGTACTAGCTACACATTCTCAAAGTTTTGGCACTATGACTTTGGCCTTTTATTATTCCTGGAAGCTTAGTCTCAATTCTATTTCTTCAGCCATGCCAACAATTCTATGAATTACCTAATATTCAATAAGTCCCTTTTCTGCTTAATTTAGTCAAAAAGGATTCTGTTGCTTGCAGGTAAGAACTCTGTCCAATGTGGGAATAGTACAAAATTAATTTTTAAAAAGTGAATAAAATAAATACCAATTAAAGAATTAATATGTTATCAAACAATGAAAAGGAAAGAAAATATAAGTTAATATATCTATCAAATTTTCCATTGTGAAATGGGTTTGTAAATGTTAAATTATATATGTCACAGAAAAGAGCAATAAGTTTTACTACATTTAAATGCAGTGTCTGAAAATAAAAAGTATGTAGTTGATGTAATTTCCATAGCAAGTAACATACATGAAGATGCGTTACCTTTACACATAAATTTATAGTAAATACACTAAGAGCATAAATAGAACTGAACAGAGTCCTCAAACAAATGATTAAGCATTAAAAGTACTTAATCTAGCTGGGTGCAGTGGCGCACACCTGTAATCCCAGTACTTGGGAGGCTGAGACAGGAGTATTGCAGGTTTGAATCAGCCTCAGCAACTTAAATGCTATCTCTAAAATATAAAAAGGGGCTGAGAAGCCAAGCATGGTGGTGCACACTTGTAATTCCAGTACTTGGGACGCTGAGACCAGAGGATCCGGGTTCGCAGCCAGCCTCAGCTAATTAGTGAGGCCATCTTCAACTTAGTGAGACCCTGTTTCAAAATAAAGAATAAAAAATAGGGCTGGGAGTGTAGCCTGAAGGTAGAATTCCCTTGGATTCAGTCCCCAGTACCACAAAAATAAATAAATAAATAAATAAATAAATAAATAAATAGGGGCTGAGAATGTAGTTTGGAGGTAGAATGCCCCTGGTTCAATCCCTAGTACCAAAAAAAGTACTTAATGTTATCAATAAATGAAAATAAGATAAATTGTAGTTTTTTTCTACCTATGATTTAGCAAACAAAAATTATAATTTTGGTGAAGGTAAAGTGAAATGTTATTGTTAAATAATATAGTGCTTTTAGAAAATTATGGGACACGATGTGTAAAATTTTTCAATATTCATGATTTTTCAGTTAATAACCCATCTCTGGGAATCTGCCTCGGTCAATATTCTCACTGATATAATCCAAAACGACTGACCGCACAAGTTAGAGGAAGGAAGATTTATTTTCTCAGTTTTTGGAGATTTTGGGTTTAGCCTATGTGAGGCCAGAGTCTGTGGAGCTCAAGGCATGACAGCAGGAAGTGGAAAGAGAGTGTGCAAAGCTACACTCTCACATCACAGAAGTTGGAAGCAGAGAGCAAGCCAGGGGAGGAGAGAACCATATATGATCCCAAGACAACACCCCCAAACTCCCTCCATACCAACCAAGCCCCACTTACAACATGAGGGAAAGGGGAGCATTCTAAGTCTAAACCTTCACAGAATCTATGCTAAGATATGGTCACTAAGAGACAAGTCTTCATCCACAGAGAAGTACATCTAGGTGTAGTAATAATCACAATTGACCTAAAGTTTAAAAATAAAAGAAGGATTATGTGTACTTTTGTATAATCAATAGATGAAATAATACATCACCATTAAATTGGTCATTATGAATAATTTATAGTTTGTGAAATTGTTTATGATATAATAGAGTAAATGTAAGTCATGGAATTTTACAATATGATCATATACATGTATTTAGAAGGCCCAAAACTATACATATAAGCATCCAGCTAAATAAGACCTAGGAGAGGAATTGTTGGGTCATGTAATAACTTTATGTTTAACTATTTGAGGAACTGACAGATTGTTTTCCAAAGTGGCTGCACTCTTTTACATTCCTAACAGCAACATGTGAAGATCCCAATTTCTCCACATACTTATGTATACTTGTTATTGTTTCTTTTATTGATTACAACCATTCTAGTGGGTATGAAGTGGTATCTTGTTATAGATTGAATTTACATTCCCTTCATGACTACTGGTACTGAGTATCTTTTCATGTGTTTACTGGTCATTTGTATGTTGTTTTTTGGAGAAATGTCTACTGAAAATCTTTGGCAATTTTTCATTATACTGTTTGTCTTTATATATATATATATATATATATATTTTGCGGTACCAGGGATTGAACCCAGGGGCATTTTACCTCCGAGCTACATCCCCGGCCCTATGTTTTTATACTTTACTTTGAAACCGGGTCTCTAAGTTGTGGAGGGCCTCACTAAGTAGCTGAGGCTGGCCGTGAACCAGGATCCTCTGGTCTCCACCTCCCAAGTACTGGGATTACAAGCATGTGCCACCATACCCTGCCTGTTTGTCTTCATATTACTGAGTTGTAATAGCAACTTGATTTACCTGTTTGTCTTTATATTATCGAGTTGTAATAACAACTTGATTTACCAATCAAGTTCCTTAAAAGATTTATTAATTACAAACATATTCTCCCTTTCTGTGGGTTGTCTTTTTACCTTCTTGACAGTTCTTTGAAGCATGAAAGTGTTAAATTTTAATGGCAGCTGCTAATGGTTTAGATGTTGTGTGTCTTTCAAAGGTTTGTGTGTTGGAGGCTTGATCTTCAGGGTGGTGGGATTGGGAGATAGTGTGGACCTTTAATAGGTGTGGTGAAATGGGAAGTCCTTGGGTCAGGGTGGGCATGTCCTAGGAAGGGACTAAAATATTTCTCAAAGGACTCTGGTTGATTTTTAATAGGGGGTTGTTATAAAAATCATGATACAGAATATCTTGGTATATGTTCTGTGAGTGTTTGAAATGAATGTGCATTCTGCTATTGTATGTAATATCTTCTCATTGTCTGTTAGATTTTCTTGGTGGAGTTCTTTTAGGTCTTTCCTGGTTTTCAACACAGTTGTTCCACTGATTGTTTATAGATGAGAGTTGAAATCTACAATTATAATTGCAGGTTTGACTATTTCTCGTTTCAGTTCTGTCAGCTTTTGCTTCAGATATTTTGCAGCCCTCATTTAGGACTGCTATGTCTTCCTGGTGGGTTGATCCTTTGATGATTGTATAATGTCCATTTTCATTTCTGATAACCTTCGTTGATCTTGTTTACTTCATCTGATATTAATGTAATCACTTTTTGGTTTCTTCTTATTATTTATATTTTTTCTTGAAATTTTCTTTTAACTTACTTGTATCATTAGATTTTGGGGGGGCCCTGGGAATTGAGCCCAGTGGCATTCTACCTCCCAGCTACACCCCCAGCCCATTTTACTTTTTGTTTTGAAACAGGGTTTCATTAGGTTGCTGAGAGTCTCTCTACATTGCTGAGGTTGTCCACAAACATGCGATCCTCTTAAGCACATTCCTTATAGACAGCATAAATTTGTATCATGATTTTTATACACAGTGTTAGCCTTTTAACTGGTGTTTTAGATCATTTATATTTAATGTGATTTTTACTACATTAAGGTTTGCACTTTAGTTTTTACTTTTTTCTTCTCTGTTTCATTTTTCTTGCCTTTCTGTGCATTAGTTAAATATTCTTTTTTTCCTTTTATTTATTTATTTTTTATTTATTACATTTATTGGTGTATTATAGTTATACATTTTGGTAAGTGTCAGGGTATCAGAAGCATGCATGCACACATTGCCCATTTAGCCCTCCCTCAAATCCCACCTCATTCCCTCCCCCTTCCTTCCTTTCCATGTTCAGCATAGTGATCTACTCTGATAAGTTTGTTTATACACATCATGTACATTAGTGTATTCCCCTCTTCCCCCTCTCATCTCCCTCAGATAGGTCACCTTCTTTGCTTAACTAAAGTTTTCTCCTTCTTTGTCTGGAGTTCCTTCTAAGTCCCATTCTCCTTAGCTTCCACATATTAGGGAGAACATCTGACTTTTCACTCTTTGTGATTTACTAATCTCACTTAGCATAATGTTCTCCAGTGCCCTCCATTTCCATGCAAATGATGTAATTTTGTTCTTCTTTATGGCTGCATAAAATTCAATTGTGTACATATCCCATAGATTTGTATTCCATTCGTCTGTTGATGGACACCTTGGCTGGTTCCAAAGTTTGGCAATTGTGAATTGTGCAGCTATAAACAGATATACATGCATTAGTCTGGTAGTTTGGTTTCAGTTCTTCTGGGTAGATGCCTAGAAGTGGTATTGCTGGGTCATATGGTAGGTTCATTATCATTCTTCTGAGGATCCTCCACACTGTTTTCCAAAGTGGTTGCACTAACTTGCAATCCTACCAACAGTGTATTAGAGTTCCTGCTTCTCCACATCCTCGCCAGCACTTGTTTGTGTTTTTGATGATTTCCATTCTAATTGGGGTTAGGTGAAATCTCAGGGTAGTTTTGATTTGTGTCTCTCTGATTGCTAATGATGTTGAACATTTTTTCATACATTTATTGGCCATTTGTATTTCTTCTTCTGTGAAGTGTCTATTTAGTTCACTTGCCCATTTTTTATTGGATTATTTGTTTTTTTAGTGGTGATTTTTTAAGTTCTCTGTATATTCTAGATATGAGTCCTCTATCAGAGGCGTAGCTGGCAAAAATCTTCTCCCATTCTGTCGGCTCTCTGTTGAGGATCTTGATTGTTTCCTTTGCTGCACAAAAGCTCTTTAGTTTAATGCAGTCCCATGTATTGGTCCTCATTTTAGTTTCCTGTGCCTTTGGGGTCTTGTTGAGGAAGTCTTTACCTGTTCCTAGGTGTTGAAGTGTTGGGCCTATGCGCTGCTGTTAATCTCCGGCGGGGGTGGGCTCAGTTGCTGCTGCAGGTTCTGGTCAGGCCTCCGGGCACTGGGGACTCTGCTGAGTGTGGATCGAACTGCTGCTCGCTCCTGTTGCTGATCCTCTGCAGTGCTGGTTCCAGAAGAGCTCCCTAGCTTCCTTGTTGGTGGCCTGCAGAAGACACAATGTCGGTTGCTGTCGGTGTGGTCTGACCAAGATGGCACTACTGCCACTTCTGCCAACCCAGCAGTTTGGGTCTGTGTCGTGCATGGAATGAGTTGCTGCTCACCTACACTACTGCTATTCTGCAGCTGCTGGATTCACAGCAGGTCGCTGGTGTCTCCTCTGGTCTTGTTCAGGAGCCACAATACTGGTAGCAGCCGGCAACGTCCTTCCAAGATGGTGCTGCTGCAGCTGCTGTCGCTGCCGCCGTTTGGTCTCTTGAGTGTGTATCGAGCCGTTGCTTGCTTTCGTCTCTGCTGATCTGCAGTTGAACTTACAACAGGTCTCTGGCTTCTCTGTTGGCGGCGTGTGGAAGCCGCAATGCCAGTAGCAGCTGGCGTGGTCTGGCTAAGACGACACTGCCACCATTCCTTAGGTAAGGCGCTCGGAGTTTTTACTTTCCTCTGTCTTGTCTTCTGGCTTTGATTCCGTCACGTTTCAAACCTTCCGTTGTTTACTTCAAGTTTTTGTTGTTTTTCTTCTGTGGAGAAGTTGCTTTCACGGCGATTGAGATCCAAGTCTCAGAGAGATTGTAGCATGGTATCTCCCTTGGTCACCATCTTGGATCTTCTAGCTTAAATATTCTTTAGAATTCTATTTTCATTTGCTTATGCTGATCTTGAGAGTAACTTTATGTAGTTTTTAGTGGTGGTCTTATGTATTACATTATTTATATACATCACCATCTACTTATGTCAACATTTTTACCAATTTGAGTGAAAGGTAAAAATTTCACCTATCTTTATCTTCCCCATCAAGTAATTGTTTGTATATTTCCTCTATATACATTGTGCGCCACATCAGATAGCATTATATTTTGGTTTTAGGTAGCTATGGCTCCCTGTGAATGGAGATTTTCCCTGGGGCTTAGATAGTTCTCTGCAAATGGTGGTCTTTGAGGAATATTGAACCTGTTCTACCTTCTCTGGTGTCCTGCAAGACTTCTGGTTTACACATCTGTTGTGATTGTGAGGCTGCAGGCTTTCAAGGTTATAGTGAGTTGAGAGAGGATGGCAGGAGTGAGTCAAGTTATAATTTTATAAACCCTGCTGCTCTTACATATTGTAGGACAAGTAGCAGCCTGGACCACAGAATTTCTTATTTTTTCAAAAATTCCTTCTATTTTTCCATAAGTACCTAAGCTTTAGCTAACCTAGATTGCCTTTCATTTCTTAAATCTTTCTCGTTTACTATCTTGATTTTTGATTATGCTGTTTTTCTGTTTAGGAATGTATACCCTTATTTAATTTGCATTGATAGAACTTGGCCATAAATCCTTCAGAAGGGAGGGAAAACATTTTATCTTTTTGAAGAAAATGGCAAAA
Organism: Glis glis; assembly: GCA_004027185.1. Classification (NCBI taxonomy): domain Eukaryota; kingdom Metazoa; phylum Chordata; class Mammalia; order Rodentia; family Gliridae; genus Glis; species Glis glis. Next base: position 16,966 of record PVJS01038364.1, read on the forward strand.
ATTCACTAGAAGAAGCTTTTCTCTGAACAATCACAATGCACTCTGAACTCTGGTCATTGACAGAGCGGTTTCCTACAATGGAAAAATTCCTGATTTATTATTTTTCTGGCGAGTCATTTGTATGCTGTAGATCACTGTCGATCATGGTAATTTTAAAGAAAAAAGAACTTGCTTTTCAAAAGAATGTTTTATGTTCCATTTATAAATCTCCAAAGCAAATTATATCAATTCTATAGTTTGTTTTGGTGTGTATATCACCTAGCTTATGCTAGAGAAATATTCTTAGTAAATGACTGTTTTTCACTGTCATAATGATTTTTTGCCCTAGTCACAGAAAATCCTTAATATTTTCTAAATAATGTCTTTAAGGTATACTTAATAGTCTTTAGTGTATACAAAACATTACTTTCTTTTTCCATCATTGTTGTTCTACCATTACTTCTAAGAAAGTTATTTTTAAATTTTCAAAAAAAAATCCATTGTCAACTTCTTTAAACACATTTTCTAATGTGACAATCAGATATTTTCTAAGTTTTTAACTTTACATGGAAATTTCCTCTAAATTTTTTCCCACCAGTAATGGGCAAAGTATTTGTTATTAGGAAGGTAACCATTATTAGGAGAATACAGAGCTAAAACATTTTTATCAGTCATGGGGGGAACATCACTTCCTTTCTCTATCTTACTGAATGAACTCTATAGGGTTTCCTGTTTTTAAATATCTCTATCACAAACAGATATTTTATAGAGCATAATTTAGTGTCATGCATTTTGTTTGTTTGTTTTGTGGTGCCTTAGTCCATTTAGGCTGCTAAAACAGAACACCACACACTGGGTGGCTTACAAATAACAGAAACCAGTTTCTCATGGTTGTAGAGCCTGGGAGGTCCAGTATCAAGGTGCTGGCAGATTATGTGTCTGGTACCAGCCTCTTCCCTGATTCAGAGATGCCCTTCTTTTCATGGTATTCTCAATCAGAAAAAGGGGCAAGGGAGTTCTCTGAGGCCTCTTTTATAAGAGTACAATCCTATTCATGAGGGCTCCACTCTCACAGCCTAGTCACTTTCCAACAGCCCTACTTCCTAATACCACCACCCTGGGGGTTAGCTCCATATGAATTTTGGAGTCCCCAGATGCTCAGTGTATAGCATGTGGGTTCTATCAGTCAGGTTGGGTGAGACTATTCTACAGCAGTAGAGTTTGCTTCCTACTCATGTGATGGTAGCTCAACAGTGGGAGGCTCCAACACAACCCAGTTCCGTAGTCTCAGGGTAGAGGAAAGAGGATGCCCTTTCAAAGATCCCTCCCAGAAGTGACACATGCCATTTCCCCTTACATTTTATTTGCCAGAGTAAGCCACAAGGCCTCCCTGAATTCAACAGGGTAGACCCAAAACAGGGATGGAGATATAATCCTTCCTCAGGAGGAGAAACCAAATAAATGTGAAACGATAATAGCTAACCACATCCTTATGACAGATAGTATCTTGTCCTGGAGGAATGTTTGCTGGTATGGAAATAAGCAAAATGTGATATAAAAATTTAAAGAAATCGTTTATTGAAAACACAAATTGGCTGAGTTGAAGAGCTACTAAAAAGGGTGAAAGTTTGTGTCTAAGTGGGACTTATATTTTAGTCTGGGGCTTGGGAGGGATGGAATTTGGTAAATGGACTTAGAAAACTTTTGTAGACCTCTGGAACTAAGTAATTATATTTAATCTCAGTTTAAATGTAGTAGTCAAGAAAAATAGCAAATATATTAAGCCAGTTAGTTAAATGATTGCTCTTTGGAGTGAATGAAATGAACATTTCTTAGATTTATGCTTGCAATTTTTAGCCAAATCAATCATTTTTTACCCATAGTACAAGTAAGTATTCTGTAACTTAACAACACTAAAATGCAGCTGGAGATGGTGGCACACACCTCTAATTTCAGTACTTGGGAGGCTGAGATAGGAGGATTGTAGGTTTGAGGCCAACCTTGGTAATTTAGCAAGGCTCTCAGCAACCTAGAACAACCCTGTTTCCAAATAAGAAATGGGCTGGAGGTGTAGCTCAGAAGTAGAATGCCTCTGGGTTCAATCCCCAGTACAAAACAAACAAACAAACAAACAAACAAACACCCCCAAAACTAAAATGCTTGATAACTAATATGAACACTGTAAATTTATGCTTTATGGAAATGTTTCTAAATATCAAAATAGTGAATTTACAACCAAGTTTCCGTTATCATTTTATTTTTTTATTTATTTTATTTATTTTTTTAACGTGCTTTTATTGTTGCATTGGAGTCTTACATTGCAATGAATATCTATTTGATGTTAACATATATGCACACAGCTCTTAGTGCCCCCCTGCCTCCCCCCACCCGTATGAAGTACCAAGAATGATGTTGGTATATTTTCACATGTACATATTATTTATGATAGTAATTCCATTAATTCCCTTCTTTCTTGCCCTCCCCCTTCCCTTGTACCACT
>PVJS01038365.1:0-19438 GCA_004027185.1 Glis glis
TGGTGGCGCACGCTTGTAATCCCAGTACTTTGGGAGGCAGAGACCGGAGGATCTGGGTTTGCAGCCAGCCTCAGCTCTCTCTCTCTCTCTCTTTCTCTCTCTCTCTCTCTGTTTCTCTCTCTCTCTCTCTCCCTGTCTCTCTCTCTCTCTCTCTCTCTACCTAGTGAGGCCCTCCACAACATCGTGAGACCCGGTTTCAAAATAAAGTATAAAAAAATAGGGCTGGGGGCGTAGCACGGAGGTAGAACACCCCTGCGTTCAATCCCTGGTACCACAAAAAAAAAAAAAAGAAAAAAAAACCAAACTCAATCTGGGCTCTATGTCTACCATGTACATGTAATCACTATGTACTAAATATCACAAGAAGGAAAGTGTTTAAGGCACAAAATCATGTTTTATGTTTCATGTTGACACATTTATTTCCCTAATAATCTTGATAAGACAGCTTAATAATTATGAAGAAATTAATAGCATGTATTGATACTATAAAAGTATGATGACTTTTTGAGATTAAAATATCATTTTGATTATTAAGTAAAGAAAGACCTATTAACTAACTTTTGAGTTGGGTAATTTACTCCATTAAAATCAGCAACAGTGTTTCAAGATTTAATGTAGTGTTCAAATTCATGTATGCAAACCAACTCATTAAAATTCAGGAGACTTCACTCAGAAACTCGCTGCACTTAAAATGCAGAGCCCTAACAGAGGGAATTGAGCTGGAATATTTAAATTGAAACACTTGTCCACTCTAGACGGGGCATTCCACACCGTTTTTTGTTTTATTTTTACCCAAAGTAGGAGCTAAAGATGCTGTGCGAGTGTGTAGCAGCTGGAAGAATGTGAAGGACTTGCTCCTCGTGCCATGACGGGCACCTGAGGTCAAGGGCTACTTTTAGATGCTTCCTTATACCAGGTGAGGTCGGGGCAACCACCCTCACCAGGAGTGAGTTTAAAGAACAGTATTTCTAGCAGGGCATGATGGCGCACGCTTGTAATCCCAGTACTCGGGAGGTGGAGACCGGAGGATCCGGGTTCATGGCCAGCCCCAGCTACTTATGAGGCCCTCCGCAACTTAATGAGACCCGGTTTCAAAATAAAGAATAAAATAGGGCTAGGGGTGTAGCTCAGAGGTAGAATGCCCCTGGGTTCCAACCCTGGTACCACCAAAAAAATAAAGAAAAAAGAAAAAGAATATTTCTGAGTCACTGTTAGGGCAGAAAGGGGTAATGGTTAAAAACACAGGTTCAAGCTGGGTGTGGTGGCACACGCTTGTAATCCCAGTGCTTGGGAGGCTGAGACAGGGGAATCGCAGGTTCAAAGTCAGCCTCAGCAACTTAGTGAGGTTCTCAGCAACTTAACGAGACCCGGTTTCCAAATAAAAAATAAAATAGGACTGGTGGTGTAGTTTGGAGGTAGAATGCTCCTGGGTTCAATCCCCAGTATCAAAACAAACAAGCAAGCAAACAACAACCAAAAAAACCCCACAGCTCTCAAACCTGTCTGCCTGAATTCAAATCTGGCTTGGTTCTACCGCCTCCTAGCCATATGACTTTGTGAAGTTATTCAACTATTCTATGCCTCAATTACCTCATTTGGGAAAATGGGGATAATAAAATACAACTAAGACATCAAGGGGATTAAATGGGTCACACTATGAAAAATGTTAATGCCTAGAACTACTAGTACTTGGTACACAGTCAGCACTCTATAATAATGTTAGCTTTTTTGTGTGTGTGTGGTACTGGGGATTGAACTCAGGGACATTCTACCTCCGGGCTACACTCCCTGCCCTATTTTTATTTTTTATTTTGAAACAGGGTCTCACTAAGTTGCGGAGAGCCTCACTAAGTTGCTGAGGCTGGCCGCGAACCTGTGATCCTACTGTCTCAGCCTCCTACGTACTGGGATTACAAGCGTGTGACACCAGGCTCAGCAGCTCTTTCTAAAAGTGCGCTAACGATGAAGCCCCCAGGCACCACCAAGCACGGTTCTTACATCTTACAGCTGTTTGGGCTCTTACAGCTGTTTGGACTCACCCTCGGTGAACTGGACTGATTTCATTTGTATACATTCACATGCGCAACTTTTTTGTATGCTTCCTGTGTGCCGAAGATAAATACACAATAATGCATTTAATTCTCAAAACAAAACAAAACTCCTGTCAGGAAGTTACTACCTTCTTTTATCAGTGAATAAAATGGTTAAATAATTTGCCCAAGGCTCTTGAACAGGAAACAGTAAAATTGGGATTTGGACTTGGGAGTTTCTGTGTCAAAAACCCAAATTCTTTTATCTACATTATTATGTTGAGTTCTTCTGTCTACTTTTTCCATTTTGACAGTGAGTCCCTTGCTTACAATTTAGGGTCAGAGTTTTGAAAGGGATTTTTAGAGTGTGTCTAACACAGATTCCATTTTTTGCACAGGAAAAAGAATGGAAGCCCAGGAAGTTCACTAGCAACTTGCCTCAAGTCATATAATGGATATCTTTTCCACAGCACCACACGGCTACTTTTTCCTCTCAGATGTTAGGAGCCCACCTCTAGGAAGACCTCAGCCCTGCTTTTATTCTTTCAGGGGCAGAGAGAAACCAATGACCACTGTATAAATCAAGAATGCAAAGGTTAACTGAGAGAGCCCACCGGTTCAGCAAGTGTACTTTGTTACATCGAGCTCAGCTGCTTGGGTTTTCTTTCTGGCTCACATGGCATTCAGGAGACTTAGGGTTAACAAATCAGGTGTCAGTCTGCTTTACAATGCTGCTGTGACTCAGAGCAAGACTTTGCCAAACGGGGTTTTACAAACAAAAGCTAGAGTAGATAGAATTTCACCCTTGACAAAAGGACAAGCTAACATGAAGTTTAAACTTGCTAAAGGGAGGAAGCTCGCAATTAAGGTAGATGTTCCTAGCAAATCAGTCTAAAGCCAACAATATACAAACATAATGAACCAATGGCCTCATGTGGAGAGAAAACAGAGATTTCTGATATAATTAGTTTCCTTTCCACAGAATAATCTGATTCATAATTAAACCCTGTCCCCTCCTGCCCCCGTTCTGCTATGCACATATTTGATTGCTTCCTAAGGGACTGGGTTAAGAGGCCAAGAGACAACCCTACACCATAAGTCCACTGACCTCCCGGGCCAAGAGGCAGCGTGATGCACACTAGCATTAGCGATTACTGGGGCCTGTCCAAGGGGACTTGTTCATCTTCCCACTCAACACACTTCTCAAGGGTTTGTTGGTCAGTTTATACAGTTCTTCCAGAACACCAAAAGAGACCGCTCCCTTGGCTAAGTGCCCAACACACGGAGTCCCTCGAAAAACTCCAGCGCACATTCTGGGAGGGGCAGGCTGTCGTGGACAGGGCACAGCCCAGAACTGCAGTGTGAGGCCCAAGTCTTGGCTCCTCCAACCTACTTATGGGACTGATTGAGTCAATTATCCTCTTAGGGCTTTAGATTCCTTGTCTAGAACGTGGAAATAATAGTGTCTTTCCATCTTATGATTGTTGAAGGGTTTATGTAAAGGAATGTAAGTGAATGTACTTTGTAAGCAGTGAAGGTCCAGGAGAGGGCAAAGGGGCAACAATACTGTCCACTAAGTACAGCAGATACTGTCTCCCCACTGGTCTCCCTGGGCTCTCAGGAGAAAGCCTGGGCTCTTGAACAAGGTTTAAAAGTCCCTTATACCCTGCCATCTAATTAGCCTTCGACTGTACCTCTTGTCACATCCCCACCTCACTTGAGGCTTCAGCCCAACAGGATGTGGCAGTTCCTGAGAGGCTGCAAGGCAGGAGCCCTGGCCCAGAGTCCTCCCTCCTACTCTCCCAAGCCACCAGCTTACTCCTCCTTCCGCTCCTGAGTTGAGCTTCCATGGAATTGCCTCCTAAGAAGCTCTCCCCAGACTCTCTTCTGTACTTTCCTAACATCCTATATTTATCCCCGTTAACTTTTTTTCATCATTGTATTAAAATGACCTGGATACTTAACTTTTTCCTCCCCCAAATGTGCAGATGAAAAAATGTTGACGGAGCCAGGCATGGTAGTGCACACCTGTAATCCCAGTATTTGGGAGGCTGAGACAGGAGGATTGCAGGTTTGAGGCCAGCCTCAGCAACTTACCAAGACTCTCAGCAACCAAGCAAGACCCTGTTTCAAAAACAAAAAATAGAAAGGGCTGGGGATGTAGCTCAGAGGTAGAATGCTCCTGGGTTCAATCCCCAGTCCCTCACACACACAAAATGTTGACGGAATAAGTGAATTTAGTGAAAATGCTAATGACTTAAGTGTTTGATGTGCGTGGTTGACTAACAAACCACTACAGTTCTCCCACACAACTTCTTAAGCAATGAGGGGTTCTCAAAGATCTAGTTCAAATCTTACCCTACCCGCGACTGCACCTTTTTAACCCCAAAGCAAATGGCCAATCAAGGACAGAGATGTGCATGAACCCTAGATCTCCTAATTTAATCCCTTCCTTTTCTCCCACAAAATGTTGACTATGTCTAGGGTGTATGCTAAACCCTAGTGTCTTTTCCTAGAAAGAGAACTGAAGGCAGATGAGGTATAAGAGATGAGACTTGAAATCAGAAAACCGACGCCCAGCGTTGGGGAACTGCATGGGCCCAGGGCCTCAGACTCCCCATCTGTCAATAGGACATTTAGCACCAGCAAGACTTCCTATTGTCTTACATTATTTTTCACCGACTTCACCACACATGCTTTTTGTGAAGAAAATGAGAATATTTAAAAATGCTTTATACATGTCTTCATAAAGAAATCTTTTTACAACCTTCAAGCAGTTAGTTTCTGGTTACATTTAGCTTTAATACTAAAGCCAATGCATTTGTGGTGGGGGTGGAGGGCTACTGGGGACTGAACCCGGGGCATTCTACCTCTGAGCTATACCCCTATTTTGTTTTTATTTTGAAACAGTCTTGTTAAGCTACCACATGCTGGCCTCGAACCTGCAATCCTCCTGTCTCAGCCTCCCAAATACTGGGATTACAGGCATGCACCACCACTCCTGGTCTAAAACCAAGGTTTTTTTTTTTTTTTTTTGGTACTGGGGATGGAACCCAGAGGCATTCTACCTCCAAGTTATACCCCCAACCCAATTTTATTTCTTATTTGGAAACAGGGTCTCATTAAGTTGCTGAGGCTGGCTTCGAACCTGTGATCCTCCTGTCTCAGCCTCCCAAGTGCTGGGATTACAAGCATGCGCAACCACGCCCGGCTTTTCCAAGGTGTTTTTAAGGAGAGGATTCAAAAACATTGAGCAGTCTCTTCGGCACCACAACAATTTTCCAGCAATTTACAAGAGCAACACAGACTTGTCTGAATTAACTCATGCTACTATTTCTTCGTCTGTCTTCGTGTCATCCACACACCAGTGGAAAAAAAATCCTCACCCACAATCATCAGCGGAAGGATGAAAAAGAGAACCCCTTTTTCTTTACAGACACTGATTTCACAGAATCCCAGAATGCTGCCACCAGAAGAGCCTCTGACGACCACCATGAAGCCGGTACTCACCCCTAATGATGAGGAAACGGGCCTGTCTAATGTTTCTGAGAGGAGCTTGTGCCCCGACAGATTAGAAACATGCACCAGATGTTCACAGTACTGAGTGCTTTGCTTTACAATAACTAAGAGATGAGTTGAACAAGAAATGTGGTACATCATCTAATGAGATCACAACATAAATTTAAAATGTAATGGTGGCCGGGCCCACTGGTGCAGACCTGGAATCCCAGTAGTTGAGAGGCTGAGAAGGAGGATTGCAGGATCAAAGCTAGCTTTGGCAACTTAGCAAGACCCTGTTTCAAAATAACAAATAAAAAGGGCTGAGGGTGTAGTTCAGTGACAGAGTACCCCTGGGTTCAATCCTCAATACCACACCAAAAAAATTAATTAACTAAAATAAAATGTAATGGTATTTATCAAGGTTAAAAATCGAAGGGTCAAGATAGAGACACATCTCTGATGGTAGTATATATGCATGTTTTTTTCAATTTAATTATAATGGAATTTTATCTACATGAAAGAAATTTTTCCTTAGGTTTTTCATGCTTCTACAAGATTGGGAATTTTTAAACAATGTAAGTAAGCCAGGCGTGGTGGTGCACACCTGTAATCCCAGCTACTTGGGTGGCTGAGGCAGGAGGATTGCAAGTTCAAGGCCAACTTGGGCAACTTTGAGACCCTAGCTCAAAATAGAAAATCAATAGGGCTAGGGATGCAGCTCAGTAGTAGCATGCCCCTGAGTTCTATCCCCAGTACTGCGGGGGGCGGGGGGGAGGATATAAATAATCTAAGTAGATAAAATAGGAAACATACTAAATCATATCCTTCTGCTTGTGGGCAATGTCTGTGTATCACTGCTCATTACTGGCTGAGATTGAGACAAGCACCAGTTTTTTTTACCATCTAGTTCTAAACAATATAAAAGAGTAACAACAATCAAAAGTCACTATTAATTCTAAGATTGTTTTAGACATAAGTTTCTAACTCCTCACCCAGTGGTTTACTCCAGCTCTAACAAAAGCAAGAAACTGAACAAGTAGCCAAAGAAACTCTTAGGGGCGGGGGTAGAATATTATTTTCATTCTTCTCAACCCAATCACTTTTCCTCAGATCCTGGTAGGAATGAGGTGCTAGTAGCGAAGTGAGTCATTTAAAAAATAGAATCGTTAACTCTCAATAAAGAAGTGTTATCAAGATTTTACTCAGAGACCTTTAGAAGAGAAAAAAGCAAAAAATTTCCTTGGTTTGTTTGTTTGTTTGTTTGTTTTGGTACTGAGGATTGAAAAATTGAAAAAAAATTTTTTTTTGGTACCGGGATTGAACCCAGGGGCATTCTACCTCTGAGCTATACCCCTAGCTCTTTTTATTTTTTTATTTTGAAACAAGGTCTTGATAAGTTGCTGGGGCTAGCTTCGAACCTATGATCCTCCCAAGTACTGGGGGCCTCCCAAGTGCTGGGATTACAGGTGTGTGCCACCATGCCCTGCTCAAAAAAAATTCCTTGGAGTCGAGCATGGTGGCACACTTATAATCCCAATACTTGGGAGGCTGAGACCGGAGGATCTGGGTTCGCGGCCAGCCTCAGCTACTTAGTGAGGCCCTCTGCAACTTAGTGAGACCCTGTTTCAAAATAAAGAATAAAAAAAAAAATAGGGCTAGGGGTGTATCTCAGAGGTAGAATGCCCCTGGGTTCAATCCTGGTACCAAAAAAAAAAAAATCCTTGTTAAAAACCATGAATAACTACTCCATCCAAATTCATAAGCAATAAACAAATGAGAGTTACTCACCAACATCTCATAATGCAAGCTTTTTCCCCATAGATTTTATATATTTGTGTGTAAGTGTGTATGAGAGTAGAATACTTTGTAATTCCTATTCCAGATAAACAGATATTGCATGGGGTCATTAGAAATGAACTTACAATTCAACTTCACACCAAAACACACACACAATCTTCAGAGATTGCCCTTCCACTCCATTGGATCAGGAAAATATCTATGATTCAGTAAAATAATTACTGCCAAGTTCTTTGCCAAAATATGCAAAATTATGATGTGATAGGGGAAGCCCTGCCCGTCCCAGCTCTGCCAGCAGAACACTGTGCAACACCACCTATTGCCTCATCGTTCTGTGGTTGGTATTTATCATGATGAGGTGGGATTCCACACCTAACCTGGCTTTTGCAAAGTGCTTTGAAATCCTGCAATGCTGTCACAAGATGACTAGCAGCACTGTGGTCTATCTTAGTGACAGCAAGCCTCGATTTCATGAACATGATGGCATGCAGAGAGTTAGCATTTACCCTGGGAGCCAAGAATTAGAATTCTGAGCTGAGGAAGATGAGAGCTCCCTGGAAAATGTCCAAAGGTTCAGCAACAGGTAAATACCAAAGCGCCTAATTAAACATGCTAAACGCTATAGGTAGGACAGCAGGAAAACACTTCGTCACAGCTAAGCGAGGGAAAACTGTTTCTTAACTGTTTCCACCACTCTATGTGGTTTCCCAAAGGAAGTCCGGAGTAACTAACTTTACAAAAGCAGATTTATTTCTTCCTTTAAAGACAGTCAGATACCTAACTCCTTTCAGTTTTCTATTAATGCAATTCAAAATAAGAAAAATCCGCAAACACAAAACTGAACATAGAAAAAGGACACATTTCTAGACACGATATATCCAATAATTATTTGCTAATATATCATTAATAGTGAAATGTAGCCATAATACCTGGGACAGAAAATAGCTACCTGTTTACTTTAGAAAATAGCATGTGTCTAGGATATTGCCACCCCCCTGATAGATGCTAGGACTCCACCACAGCCCTCAGTCTTGATGGGCTCGGACAGGACCTCGGAACTCTGCAGAAGACAGCCACCAGGCCACCACAACCAAGCCACCATATTGGCATGTTTCATCCTCCTCAGTACGATATGCTGAAGCCTCTTTGTTCAAGCTCCAGTATTCCTCAACACACCATGCCAAAATATTGAATCAAGTCTTTAAGGACAGTCACTTCATGACAATTTTAAGACTAAAGAAAACCTTCACTTAAACCACAAAATGGTAATTTCTTTTCTGTAATAATGGCAAAAAACATAACTGCATACATCTTAAACTAGATATATGCTATTCCAGTGAGATATACAAGTGGTTCAATATAATACATATTTATATGCATCTTTTTAAAAATAGAATTTGGCTATGTTCAGCCCAAACGCCGAATCTAGCTCTAATCCACTTACTACTCTGTCACTCACACAAGTGCTGGGCAGAACACAGACCCAAACACAGCTCCATCTGCTAATTAAAAATGGGCATGAAACTGTTAACAGGCATCTGTTGCATTGTTTGAAGCTAATGGGCAGAGACAAAGCTGAAATGGCTCTTCTAATGCAAACCCAGTGATTTCACTCATTTTCTATTTGGTATTTATGTTAGTGGGGGTTGGAAGCAGGGTGTTAATATAATAGCTTATTATGCAGATGGAAAGATAAGTGAAATATCTTTCATATTCTAAAACAACCCTTTAAAACTGATTATAGAGAGACACACAGCATTTTTATACTGGGAGAGATAACATTCCTATATTAAGAATTCAAATAAATACGCTGAACTCAGACATCATCTCTAACACTATGAAAGAATAACAAATTCATACAGTGCCTTACAGCTCATACAGTGCTTTCACAATTCATCCATCCGTCCATCCATCCATCCATCCACCCATCCATCCACCCATCCATTCATTCAGCCAGTTGTATAGTAATTTTAAACAGGCCTTGGAGATTTAAAAGGTGAACAAGACTTGATTCCTGCCTTAGGGAACTCACAGCAACCCTGAAAGGTAGCAACAGTATTGTTACACTCTATCATAGACAAAGGAACTCAGGCCCAGATGTGAACCCAGATCTGACTCCAGACCCACTGCTCTTAATTCAACATGCTCTCTCCCCAACACCAACCATGAGCCAACCCACGTCACCTGCCTGGAAAATGAAAACAATTTAGGGCTTTTCCATGAAAAACCAACTCTGATAAAGGGTTACCTTTCCCCCCCCCTTTTTTTTTTGATACCGAGGATTGAACTCAAGGGCATTCTACCACTAAGCTATATTCCCAGCCCTTTTTAGTTTGAGATGGTCTTGCTAAGTTGCGGAGGGTTTCGCTAATTTGCTGAGGCTGACCTTGAACCTGCGATCCTTCTATCTTAGCCTCCCAAGTACTAGGTTTACAGATGTGCACCACCATGCCTGGCAAAGATTACTTTTGTGTGTGTGTGTGTGTGTGTGTGTGTGTGTGTGTAACTGGGGATTGAACCCAGGGCATTCTACCTCTGAGCTACACCCCCGGCCCTATTTTTTATTCTTTACTTTGAAACAGGGTCTCACTAAGTTGCGGAGGGCCTCACTAAGTAGCTGAGGCTGGCCACGAACCTGTGATCCTCCTGTCTCAGCCTCCCAAGTACTGGGATTACAAGCGTGCGCCACCATGCCCGGCTAGGATTTCTTTTAAAGTACCATAACTCACATACATTCTTGGCCATTATGCCTGGCTTGCAAGCTGGCAGCTCTTGGGCATCGTCAAGCCAGATATGTCTATTCGGCCCTCGTGCTGTTCTGTTGTTGTTTAACTTCCCACAGATTTGCGTTTTTATCAGAAATTTTCAGCATATGCTGAAATATTAGTAGATTTTCCAGCATGGTGATAGTAAAGCTGAGCTGAAACGCAGATGCCCCATTAGACATGGAATATACTGCCTTATGTGCCAGGGTCCCCAATATGCCCTACTGCCTCCCATTCTGGGACCACTCCCCCTATTCAGGGCCCCTACCTGGCCCTTTCGAGTTTGCTACACCCCTGACCTAGGCAAGAACAGTGGACAATCTCACTCTGCGTTTCCCTTTTCATCTTCCCAGGGCTATTTACATTTCAGTATGCATCTCATACTCCACAATATTACTCACCACCTAAAATCCATTTCCCCATCCCCACTCCAACCCTCTTCTTACCCTGCTACCAAAACTCTTTCCTGCAAAATTTTCCCAAGTAACAACTCTAACACCCACAGGAGGGCTGATCCCCAGAGCGGAGCTGTGCGCAGGCAGGCAAAACCAGACCAGAGGCAGCCTTGGGCCATGCCAGCAGCTCCCTGGTCTCCCATTCCCGCTCCATGGTTCTTTTCAGATTCAGTTATGGGATTCAATTCAAAAATCAACTGCTAGAGCCGGGCGTGGTGGCGCACACTTGTAATCCCAGTACTTGGGAGGCTGAGACAGGAGGATCCGGGTTCCCGGCCAGCCTCAGCTACTTAGTGAGGCCCTCCGCAACTTCGTGAGACCTTGTTTCAAAATAAAGAATAAAAAATAGGGCTGGGGGTGTAGCCCGGAGGTAGAATGCCCCTGGGTTCAATCCCCAGTACTGCAAAAAAAAAAAAAAAAAAAAAAAATCAACTGCTAAATTTTTCCTTGTCTTCAAAGGCTAGATTTATTTCCCTCTAAAACAATATGCAAACCTACTCCCCTCCAGCTTTTCTGAGTGGATCCAAACAATGTTGCTGTTGTTGCCAAGAAAACCCCCTCCCTGACCTGCTGCCTTCTGAACAGCTGGCAAAGCTCTGCTAAAGTACACTTATGCTTAAGACTGAATCCAAGACTCAGTTTCCCTGCGCCCAGTATTAATCTGTAGAAAGGCTTTTTTTTTTCATTCAGGAGAACACTAATTGAGAAGATGAGTTTAACCCTGTGTCATCCAGTTTTTAATTCTATTTTTTCTGAACTAGTGTCACTATCAAAGTTATCACTTAGATGGGAAGTCTACTGACAGCTTAGAAAGAACACAATGACATTAAAATATGGCTTCATGCACAAAATGTTCAACTTGAACTTGCATGTTCCTTGCATATTTTTGTTTGAGAAGTTGAAACCGAGGAAAACAACTATGAAAATTAAAATCAACTTGCTCTACATATCTGGATTATGCTCAGCCAAATGTTGATATCATCTTGGATAAAAATGTAAATATGACAGAGTTTGTTTTTCAGCCAATAAGTCTTGATAAAAGCTTTGAAATACTACCAACCAAAAGCAGTTTTTAATTCTAAGCAAGGGTCAACAAACTTTTTCTACAAAGGACCAGTTAGTAAATATTTTTGAGCTTTGTGGGACACATACGGTCTCTGTTGCATATTCCTTATTGGTTTGTTTTATTTTTAATAACCTTTTAAAAATATGGAAACCATTCTTGGCCTGTGGACTGCACAAAAACAGGCTGCAGGCCACATTTGGCTCATGGGCTATCATAGGCTAATCCTGATTTTAAGGGAAGGGAACCCAAGAAAAATATGCAGTGTTACAGAATGAAATGTCTAAAAGAGTTCTAATGAGACTAAGCTGCAACAATTACCAACATGTGGCTATTAAAATGATTTCATTAGTTATTTTGCATGTGGAAGGAATTTTAATGGCAGGACGCACTTTGATCTTCTAACCTGAAACTACAGACACAGAAAAAAAGGGCAAAGGACAGCAGCAGCTATGTGCTGAGCTGTCCCATGATAAACTCATATAGGGCTCGGAGCCATTGATGAACATGGTCTAGTTCCCTACACGGACGAGGTTAATCAAAGTGAAAACATCTTCACTTTCCTCACATAAATATGTGTGCAAAATCTAATTCCTCCCTGGAAAAGGTGCTCACTTGAATTTTAGATGGAAGTGATCATACTATCAGGAATGGCAGCAGCTCATAGGGAAAAGTGTTGGATTTGGGGTTTCACCACAGGCTTGGATTTGGGGTTTCACCAGAGGCTCTGTTCCACCCAGCTGTGCAATTTTGAGGATGTCAACTAAACCTTCATTTTCTCGTTTATAAAATTGGGACAGGGGCATAAAGTAGACAATTTCTAAGACTCTTTCTGCTGCCAAACTATGACTATACTAAATAATGAAACCACTCAGGAAATACTTGACAGGAAGAAGGGGGCAGGGCAGGGGAGAGACAGCAAAGGGGAGAAGCTTAGGTTGTCCTGTTCAAGGACATAACTGAGTTATCTCTTTTTGTTCTACCAGTACCTTTTCCATATTGAGCCACTTTAAGACACTGGTATAAGCTGGGCATGGAGGCACATGCATGTAATCCCAGTGCTCGGGAAGCTGAGACAGGAGGATCTCAGATTCAAGACAGCCACAGCAACTTAGAGAGACCCTGCGTCTAAATAAAAAAAAATAAAATAGGGCTGGGGTGTAACCCGGAGGTAGAATGCCTCTGGGTTCAATCCCCAGCACCACACACACAAAAAAAATTAATTAAGACATTGGTAAGCCTTTGTATCAATATTAAAATGCATCCACATCCCATAAGAGATATAATATATAACTAATTATACTACCATTCCTAGTCATCTTAATGTTATATTTTATAGGCATTTAATTAAATGTTAATTATGGTTATGTAAGAGGTATTTCTTTTAGAGCTAACCAATAACACAATTTTTTAATTTTCAGACATCTGAATGGAAAGACTAGTTGGTGTCAGGCATAGGACCTATAATTTCAAGTGGATAAATCATCCCTAACTACATGGTTAACAAATATTATCTGACTGGTAGACTAGGAGATCCTCGACAAGTCAGATAAAAGAAATCTACCTTTTGCCACCACAAAGAGCAGAAAGGAAATGAAGGGACCAGGAATGACAAGAACTTAGAGAAGGAAGAAGAAAGTATCCGCAAGACAACTGAGTGTGGAATCAAAATGACTCATTGTCTCCTTCCTTTCATGACGACAGAGCCCCTATCAAAACAGTGTCTGGAGATGGCAGGCTCCCGTTTTAAAAACTACTTAAACTTTGAACAGGCAAAATTAAGACTTACACAGTATCTTTACAGAAACAGACACACGTACATATCTACCAAAACACACACCCAAAACCCTGGGCATTAGGAAATGGATCTGTCCTGTGATGCGGAGCTTATCAAGTTTTGTCAGCAATGCTACAGCAGACTTGGTCAAAACGCAGTCACAGAAAAGCCCAGGAATTTACACACAAAACAATTATGACTGGGGAGGAGATGGGCCACCAACTGTCACCTAGACAACTTTAGGTCGCCTGGGGATAGATAGAAGAGACTGCAGGAAGTGACTGCTGCTAGAGCTATGAACATTACAAGTGTATGCTTTTGGTTGGTGAAGAGTCTGTAACTTTTCACTAGAATGGTGTTAGTATTCACCTTATTTTCTCAGCTTAATTTCAACTGCAAAGCATTAGGTTTCAGGTATATAAATTCTCCTGCTGTATGAGAGCAATGTACTACCACTTCCTGTTGGAGCCCTGGGGCTAAGTAAGAGGTACAGGATTTCCCCTCCTCCTCCATGTCAACTGAAGACACAGCCCTCAGCCTCCTTTTACCACATCCACTGCACAGAAAGACCAAGGTCTTCCGTGAGATTCACCTCATTTAATGTCTACCTCCTATTCTAAATGAGTTTTCATTTCTTAATAGGTGCAACCCTCCAAAGAAGCTCATTTCAATCATTTTTTTTTAAATCTACTCACAAAAGATTCTAATCCTTCAGAATGAAAAATATCTTTGTTTCTTTTTGGGGAGTGCTAGGAACTGAATCCAAGGCCTCATGCATGCTAATAAGCACATACTACACCACTGAACTACATCCTTGTCCCAGAAAAGTGTTTAAAATGCTACTATTTTATTTACTTTTTTTTTTGTGGTACTGAGGATGGAACCCAGGGGCATTCTACCTCCGGGCTACACCCCCAGCCCTATTTTTTTTATTCTTTATTTTGAAACAGAGTCTCACTAAGTTGCAGAGGGCCTCACTAAGTAGTTGAGGCTGGGCGTGAACCTGAGATCCTCCTGTCTCAGCCTCCCAAGTACTGGGATTACAAGGGTGCGCCACCACACCTGGCTATAAAATGCTACTATTTTAAAAAGTAGCAGATAACCTTACAGGGAATGTGGGACAAAAATTGAGGGGAAAAGAGGGACAAAATTAAGGGGAAAACTTATAAAACTATTGCAAACAAGCAAAATGTCATTCAAGGAACTTAGAAACAACATCGGTGAGATGTACCCACTTTCAAGGCAGGATACTCCTGGGAGGGTCACACACAAGAATGAACAAAGGCTATCCACTCCACTTGTTAGAAATTGTCCTTTACCATCTCTACTGCAGTATGAGTTCAACAATGAAAAAAAGTTACTTGGGGTTTGAAATTAATACCAGTGTTAAAAATTAATACTCTGTAGTTGCTGTACCAGCTTCCACTAAATCTCTTTGGAATATACTTGAAAGATGACATTTAAAATCTGCTTCCTCAGAAAAGAAAAAGTCCCACTCAAGACTGACTGCCAAGAACTTGCGACTCAAACTTCCCTAAGCCCAGACATCATAACACCCAGTAGGTTTTAGACCATTCAATCTGTATAAAAGAGATCAGAATATTGAAAAGTGCTCTATATCCAAATATTCTTTCTTTAAAAATAAAGTATCCTTAAAGCACAAATATTTAAACACTTATTACCAAAGCACTAGCTCCCTATTATTTCCCACCCCAGAAGTTCATGATGAAATATGAAAAATGTCTAAATAAGCTGCTGTCAGAGGCCAGAGAGCTAAGATTCTTAAGGTACATAATTACCTGCAGCATTTAACATAATGTTAAGGTCACTTCCACAAACAGCTTTAAGCCAGTTTTGAGTTGTTCTTCAGTTTATGGTAAGTTAGAAATCTTGTTACCTGAACACAATGTCTTTCACTACAAATATACGAAGGACAGCTCCCAGTCAAAATGAGGAAAAACTCTTAAATCAATTGGAAGTAATTGGGGGGTATTTCATATGTTGTGATTCATTTAACAAGTTATAATTAGAACTAAAGCAAAATCTACCAAGGAGGCAGGCAAAATTTAAAATCAATTCCTTGGCTTAGAAGTTAAATATTCAAGCCCCATTTCTCAGGAGATGGCAGTAAAGGGGTGAACCATATTTTCCTGACCGCATCATTCCCAAAAGTGAGGAATCTCCACCCGTTAACACTCAAGGAACAATTTAGTGCTCCATAGACATTATTACACCGTTAGTCACTTTTTATCTTCTGCTGCACTTGATTCAAAAGAAGTAAAGAGAAAATGGTAACCAGTGCTCCCAGTTACAGGGGAAAGTACCGTGCCCCACTGCTTTCCATTCCCTCTCTCTCTCTCTTTTCCATCTTCTCTGCTCAGCCTCTTTACTACATATGCTGCCCTCACACCCAGCTCTCTGTTACTTTCTCCACCAAGTATCCTCCTGCGCCCTCTGGCCCTGGAGCCCTTCTCCCACCTGCAGTTTCCACCACAGCATCTCCGTCCAGACCTCTTAAGGCCAGTGCCCCCTCATCCCTCGCCTGCTAATCACTCATTTCCTTCAATTTCCTTCCGACTGCCTGGTCTCACTTCTCCTGTCCCTTGTGTCCTCTGTTCTTTTACTTCACGTCCCTCTCATTCTTCCACAACCCTTCATTTCCCCGTCACGTTTCCTTCCTCTTTGCTGTCTTTTAATCCTTTCACATCCACTATCCCCTTCCCTCTCACCAGGAGATTTCCTGTGTCCCCCCACTCTGTCCCTCTGGGATCCCTCCCTGCCAGCCCCCGAGCCCTCTCGTTTCCCCAACGCCCCTCGTCCTCGTTCCTCCGGTTCCCCTGCCTTTCCCCCAAGTTCCCCCTCCACCCCCAGCCTCACGGCGCCGCCCGCCCCTCTCCTCCACGCCTTCGCCCCCTCTCGCTGCCCTCACCGCCCTGCAGTCCCCGAGGTCTGCTCTCGGGGCTCCCGAACCCTCGCTCGCCCTCTCCCAGGCCCCCGAGCACCCGCCCCCCCAGGCTCAGCCCGTCCCGGGCCGCGGCCCCTCCCTCACCGATGGTGGAAATGAAGGTGGTGTTGAAGGCGTCCTCGGAGAAGCGGAACAGGAGGCAGGTCTTGCCTACGCCCGAGTCGCCGATCAGCAGCAGCTTGAACAGATAATCGTACGTCTTCGCCATCTTCTCGCTCCGGCCCTCTGACCCGGGAGCGAGAGGAGGCGGCGGAGAGAGGCCGGGAGGGGGCCGCGGCGAGGGGGCGTGTCCGCCTCGAGCCCCGCCCCGTCCCGCCCCGCCCCTCGGGGAGCCCTGCGCCGCGCGCCCCGCCCCGCCCCGCCCTGCGGCCAATCCGCGCAGGCGTCGTCATCACCGCCCGCGCCCCGGGGCTTCATGGGACTGGTAGTTCCTTCGGGAAGCCTCGGGCGTGCCCGGCTCGGGCTGTCCTGGCGGTCCCCGCGGATAAAGAATCAGCTCCGGGTGGTGTGCTTTGGTTACTAGGCGTTTCCAACCAAACGGAGAAGGGAGGTCTCTTTCCGAACTCTGCCCGTCGCGCGGCCGGAACTTAACTTTGTTGTTTCTTTGTTTGTGGGCGCCTTGCAAATCCAAGACCTCTCCAGCATTCCCGCAGCTCTTCGCCGGGACTGGGGTAGGCAGGCTTTCTTAGAGCTGTTGTGGCGCAGCCTGCACAGTATTATCCAGCTTCTCCTCGATCCCTGCCCAGCACCATGAACCTCCTCCTGCAATCCCTCAGTCACAGCTGGAAAAGAATGATTGCCATGCTAGTTTGAACCCCACTAGTGCCCCCTTCACTCCAGAGACCACTGCCAAATGCAATGGCTATTTTAGAGGATCTGCAACGCAGACCGCTCCCCTCTCCCCGCGGAAGGATGGATTTAAAAATCTGGGAAGGCTAGCGCTACAGTTCGGTGCCTTATAAAATAAAAAGCATCATCCGAGCGCGGTGACGCACGCCTGTAATCCCAGTATTTAGGAGGCTGAGACAGGAGAATCGCAGGCTCGAGACCAGCCTCAGCTACTTCGGGAGACCCTGTTTTTAAATATATATATATATATATATTTTTTTTTTAAGGCTGGGGGTGTAACTCAGAGGTAGAATGCCCCTGGATTCAATCCCCAGTACCACCAAAAAGTTGTTTTTTTTAAGTAAAAAAAAAAAAAAACAAAAAACAAGCATCATCTTGAGGCAGGAACTTTAGCTATAGGAATTTCGAGAATTAAGATTTGGATTTAGCCCTGGCTCAGCCGCTTAACCGCTGGGTCAAGTCACACAAGTTCTGCACACCTCCGTTTCCTCATCTGTAAATGAATATAAAACAAGCTACTTCGTAGGGTTTAGTGAAAATAAAATAGCCAATGTGAAAGAATTTTGAAACCGTAAAGCACTGTAGAAGTGTTTATACTCATCAACCCTCAGTAGGCTCTCAATTAGTGAGTGACAAATGAAAGAAGGAAGCAGCATTCTGTTTTACTCAATTTAATCCCTTATTACTTATTGTATTAGACTAACCATTTTGTGAATGTACTGTTCAGTGCTCTTTTATTTGCTAGTGGAGAAGCCCAGCCAGATGAAGCTCTTTTGGAAGGAGGGTTTACAGAATCAGGTAATGTAGAAGGAGTGGCCAAATGAACCAGGTGCCCCGCCTTTGTCAAGAATCTCTTCTCCCTTCTCAGTTTCAATTTCTAATTTGTCACACACCAACAGTTAAAACCCACACCAATTTTTTTAAAACCCACATGAATAGGGGCTTTTTTAAATAAAAAAGAAGATAAAGGGGTCCTGAGACCAAAATATTTTAGAACCACTGTACTTTAGATATAAGTAAACACTTTCTGGGAGATTAGAAGTTACTAAGGTAATCGGCGGACTCAACCATTAGTGCAATAAAAGAAAAAAAATTGGACAATTAGTTGAACAAGTCAGCAGGCTTTTCTAAGATACATCTTGAGTGCTTTGTAACTTTATGTACAATACCACCGATGTTACATTCTTTTTGTGCTACTGGGGATTGAACCCAGGGGCATTGTACTTCTGAGCTACACCCCCAGCCCTATTTTATTTTTTTATTTTGAAACAGGGCGTCACTAAGTTGCTGAGGGTCTCAGAAGTTGCTGAGGCTGGTGGTGAACCTGTGATCCTCCTGTCTCAGCCTCCCAAGTACTGGGATTTACAGGCCTGCGCCACTGTGACCAGCTCTGATGTTGCATTCTTAGTCCTTTTGGGGCAGAAGACTTAGTATTGGCCTTCATCTTTATTTGGGTAGAAGATTAAGTGTATCATCAACTCATACTATTGATCATATAGTACCCAGAGGGCTGCTGCTATTGGTACTAACTGCATATCTCATTTCTAGAGTCTACTTGATGAGAACAAAGCTTCAATGAGGTCAAAATCACAGTAATGAGGAGTAATTAAGCCCCCTAATGAGGAGAGATTCTGATCTCTGGCACAAGGTGATCTTCTCTGCCCAAGCCAGTCCTTAGGCAGGCCTCTGAATGTGGCTTCAGCCAGGGTCTGAACAAGGCTGGACAGCTCAGTTCTATTCCTTCATCCTCATTCCTGGAAAAGAAAGGGAAAAAAATCTTCAAAGACTAATGGAATCTTCTTTCTTTTTAAAGATGTGTACTGAGCCAGGCGTGCACGCTTATAATCCCAGTACTTGTGAGGCTGAGACAGGAGGATCGCAGGTTCGCAGCCAGCCTCAGCTACTTAGTGAGGCCCTCCACAACTTAGTGAAACCCTGTTTCAAAATAAAGAATAAAAAATAGGGCTGGGGGTGTAGCTTGGAGGTACAATGCCTCTGGGTTCTTAAGATGTGTACTTATTAAAATTAAAATTAAAAGATGTGGGGCCGGGCGTGGTGGCGCACGCTTGTAATCCCAGTACTTTGGGAGGCGGAGACTGGAGGATCCGGGTTCGCGGCCAGCCTCAGCTCTCTTGCTCTCTCTCTCCCTGTCTCTCTCTCTCTCTCTCTCTCTCTCTCTCTCTCTCCTTAGTGAGGCCCTCCGTAACTTCATGAGACCCGGTTTCAAAATAAAGTA
>PVJS01038366.1:0-19386 GCA_004027185.1 Glis glis
CATTAAGAAGTCAAACAACAACAAATGTTGGCGAGGATGTGGGGAAACTGGGTCTCTTCTACACTGTTGGTGGGATTGCAAACTAGTTCAACCACTTGGAGATCAGTGTGGAGATTCCTCAGAAAACTGGGAATGGACCCACCATATGATCTGGCTATACCACTACTGGGTATCATACCAAAGGGTATGAAACTAGAAAACTACTGTAATATATGCATACCCATGTTCATAGCAGCACAATTCACAGTGGCCAAATTATGGAACCAACCTAGGTGTCCATCAACAGATGAGTAGATTACAAAATTGTGGGAAATATACACAATGGAATTCTACTCAGCAATAAAGAAGAACAAAATAACAGCATTTGCAAGAAAATGAAAAGATCTGGAGAATATTATGTTAAGCGAGATTAGCCAATCACAAAAAAAGAAGGGACATATGTTTTCATTAATATGCGCAACCTAGGGAGTAGTAGGGACACAAAAGGAACTCCAATGACAACAGAGGTACAAGGGAAGGGGTACAAGGGAAGGGGAAGGGCAAGAAAGAAGTGAATCTGTGGAATTACTATCATAAACAATGTGTACATATGACATTATACCAACATCATTCTCAGTACTACATGTAGGGGGGGAGGGACAGGAAGAGCTGTGTGCATGTATGTTAACACCAAACCGATACTCATTGTGATGTGAGACTACAATGCACCAATAAAAACATATAAAAAAAAAGAAATGTCAACCAAGAATGATATCCAGTGAAAGCATCCTTCAGGAACAAAGAGGAAGTGAAGACATTCTCAGATCAAGGAGACTAAGAGAATGTGTTCTGGAAGGGAAACTCTTAAAGAATGGCTAATTGAAGTTCTTGAAACAAAGGAAATGTTAATTTGTTTTACTCTTTCATTTTTATTGGTACACATTTTTGAGGCCATGGCTTTTCTTCTAATCAATGCTCTGAATGCCCCCTCAGCTTCTCATGTGGTAATCTCACCTGCCTGGTGTCCTTCCACCCTTTCCTTTTTCACCTTTCTGAATCAGTTTTACTGTCTTCTGTATATAGCACGGGCTGGGTCTTACTTTGTTTTTGAGATCATTTGAAAATCTTTGTTATAAATTTTATGTGCATTTTATATTTACTTTGTTTCTCTACGTTATTCTCTATCATTTTAAACTTTTTTGTATTTAAGGAGGTTAATATTGCTTCCTCAATTATTGTATACTTCAAACTGTCTATAACTTATACTTGAATGACAGATTGGCTAGGTATAAAATTCTTGGTTCACAAACCTTCTTTTTTTTTTTTTTTTGTGGAACCGGGGATTGAACCCAGGGGCGTTCTACCTCTGCGCTACACCCCCGGCCGGGTCTCACGAAGTTGCAGAGGGCCTCACTAGGTAGAGAGAGAGAGCTGAGGCTGGCCGCGAAACTGGATCCTCTGGTCTCTGCCTCCCAAAGTACTGGGATTACAAGCGTGCACCACCACGCCCGGCACAAACCTTCTTGAGTATTTTGAAAATGCTGCTACACTATTGATTTGTTTTGTATGTTTCTTTTAACAAATCTGATGCCAGCCAAAATCTCCTGACAGGAGGCTCTCAGGAATTTTTCTTTATTTTTAAATAGTTTTACTACAATGTGTCTTGAGTTCGTTGATCATACAAGATCAATTTCCCTGATACCTAGTGTGTCCTTCCAGATGTAGAATCAGGTTGTCTTTTATTTGTGAAAATTTTCTTGGATTATAATTTACATACTCTGACCAGCTTTGATTCATTGTTTTCAGGGACCCCAATTATACATATGCCCCTGTCTTCCAGTTCTACTACTTCCTCTGATCCATTTTACTCTTCTCTGAGCTCATGTTCATTCTTTGTGCTTCTTTAATTGCTTTAATTTTAATGCACTTATTAAATTTTTGTTTGAATATACTTTAGTGATTTTTAAATAGTCTTCATTTTTCACTGGTAGTCTCCTTTTCTTCTGTTTCTTTACTGTTTTAATAATTTTCTTATTTCTCTGGGCTTTTTTTCTTATTTCTGTTCTTAGTTTTTGAATTTCTTATTTAAATTGCTTTTTAAATATCTATGCTTTTATGCTTTTACAATATTGATCTATCCCTTTGTTTGAGATAATGAATTCAGCTTTTATTTCTGCATAATAGTTTTCTTCTGTTTTGTGAGCTTTTTGTTGTTTGGTCATGTGGATTGCATAAACAAATATATTTGACTCTCATTTTTGTTATTTTCTTATAGAAGCTTTGTGTAGATACATAGTAATCTTTTATGTAATTATTTTGTAGACAAGGTTGGTGTCTTCTAGTCCCAAGTACAACCTCTTCTATCAGTATAGCATAGTATGGCTGATTTTCTTCTCTTGCTTTCTCTCCTTCGTATGTGTGTATGTGTGTATGTGTGTGTGTGTGTGTGTGTGTGTGTGTGTGTGTGTGTCTGTGTGTATGTGATGGCAACAGTGAGTATCTTCTAATTTTTTTGGAGGGAGGGTTTTCATTTGTCCTGCTGAATGCTAAATTTTCCCTTCCTACTCGGTATTGTGTTTCCTTTACCATGTGTTCTCCAAAGGGGTCTCTCACTGTTTACCCTCCCCTTTCCAGAAGGAATTTCTTTCTGAGCTCTAAACCTTTTATCCTGCATGCTTTTAATTCCCTGTCCTATAGTGCATTCTCAGTCTACCAGGGCTCTTTTCATACTTATAGTGGGGTTTTCTCCTTTTCAATGTACTTTAGTTCAGTCTTGGGGCCCTTACTTCTCTCTTTTCTACAGAGTTTTATGTGCCTCTTTTCTCTGCAAAGGCTTAGGTCAGGAACTGGAGTTATAACTGCTGTATTTGTTGTTTCCTTTTCTATTTACAGGTAGGTTGAAGTTTGTGGTGTTGTCTGTTTTCTGTATTTGTGACCATATTGTTCTACTTGTTGGATGTTATGTGGAGAGATTTGGATTTAAGCTGCTATAATTTTCCTCAGGCTACCCTGAGTCGACATCTGTTCCCCTTTTAAAAATATTTTTATTGGTGCAGTATAGTCTCACATCGTAATATAGTTCATAGTGATAATGACATACGTGCACGTAGCACTTGGTGAGTTTTCCCCTGGCTCCCTCACCACACCCCTTCCCCATACAAAATATTGAGATTGGCCTTGGTTTCTTACATATATACACAATATCAGTAGAAATGTTCCTTCATTAATTCTCCTTCTTCCCTTCCCCACAAAACCACCTCTCTAACTAAACAAGGCTAGTTCACAAATAAACAACTACAAAACCCCTTCTTGTCAGTTTTAGTGCATATTTATTTTCAGAAAATGAAAGCTTAAATTTTTAAATTGTCCTTTCTTGAAGAGGAACTCATTTAATATTTCCACAAGAGTGGTAGAAGACCCTTTAATATAGTGTTTTTGAAAAGTGGATTTTCAGCTGAGAATATTTGGAAATAAACATATATCCTGTCTTAATCCTTAACAGAGGTTGAAAAGAAATAACTTTAAAATTTCCTTTGGATTTAGGCTATGTAGAGCTCTAGTGTTGTTATATATTTTATAACAGTATCATCAGTTTCAATTCTATGCCATTAAACAAAATTTTCTAGAGGGGCATTCCTTTTAATTAGGGCTCATCATATATACCTCACATGATTAAAATCTTTGAATGCCACTTGTAGGTATAATTGGATATTGTAACTGGGTATTTTAATTTTAATATTGAACTTCTGTTTTATTGTCTAGCTAATTCAAGGTTGTGCTTGGTGGTGTGGAACAATCATCCTGAAATTTCTGACATCCAAAATCTTAGGCGTTTCAGACCATGTAAGTACTCTCTAGTTAAAACATTAAGTTCCTAAAAAGATGTAGCTGCGTGAAAACTTTGAAACTGTTCCTATCTCTTGATTTTACAGAGGTCCACATTTCTTTAAGGTCCCCAAGCTCATCATTGACAGTCAATAGTAAAATCCTGCAGTTCAGTGATCTTTGCAACTGTTAGGAAAACAGTAGGTCAGTGAATACCGATATACTCTTCTTGGAAAAAAATTAATAATTTCTTTAGTAGTTACTCGTAATATTTCAGATAAAATACAAATAGTCATGTGTTTAAATAATTTTTCTATTTATTGCAGATGTTAACATATGAGCAGTCTATACTCAGCTTTAAAATACCAAACTCCTAAAAATATCAATATAATTTTATCTGTTTATAATTATGGACTGAAATTAAGATATTTGATTTTAAGTCTTTTTATATAAAAAGAAAATGTTTAAAGTTCGCTGTCTTTTCATCTTTTAAAAATACATGGCCGGGCGTGGTATAGCACACACTTATAATCTCAGTACTTGGGAGACTGAGACAGGAGGATTGCAGGTTCATGGCCAGCCTCAGCTACTTAGTGAGGCCCTACACAACTTATGAGACCCTGTTTCAAAAATAAAGGGGGTGTAGCTCGGAGGTAGAATGCCCCTGGGTTCAATCCCCAGTACCAAAATATATATATATATATATATATACATATGTAGAGATCTTATCTCTGGTGTGGTATTTTGGTTTGTTTTAAGGTTAATGTTATCAATTAATGGCCCATTTCAAGGCCTAGTCCCAATTTTACTAACTAGTTTATGGAATAGAAAGCAATGCATGAATTTACATTTGGTTTTTAGCACTTCCTGTTAATAAATAAACACATGTGAGCGTATCATACCGTAATGTAGTATGAAATCCACTTTATGTAGTGCTACAGTCTGGGGCCTAATATTAAAATTATGTTAACTTCAGCAAGTGTCTATGGTACTCTCTTTCTAAAAGATCAAGTACTGTTATTATCCAATAAAACATGCATACATTTTCATGTTAAATAAAAATGTAAATGTAAGCATTTATTTGCTATTTATTTCTAGATTGGAATAGTGGTTTATTAGGCTCATCTGTTGCTGTTGTTGTCTGGTATTTCTGACACATTTCCCTTTTTTCCTTCATTTTTATTGTTATTAAATTTTTTGTATGGTATATATTTTTGTATGACATATATTTTGTATGGTATATATTTTATGAGAAACTTTATCTAGGCCTTCTAAGTTATTTATTTGTAAATTAAGTTGGTCTGTGATTTTGCTTCTTGCCTTGCTCCATATTGTCACCCAACTCTACAAATCTTAAAAAAATACACACACATCCCCTAACTAGTCCTCAGTGACTTCCACTAGGTGACAGCTATGGGAAAGACTTGAAATTTTAATGATTTAATTAACTTATTGTTAGCCACCATGCCTACTCTGAATTAGAAAAAGAGCAACTCTAAATTATCCTTGGTACTGGTAATGAGAGGAACAGCGAATGAATGAAAACACTGATAATAATAAAACTTGCTATAAAATAATTTCTGTCTCCTTCAAATAATTTGAATGAAGGTTGTACATGCCAAATGTTATCCCTTTTTTTCTGGCCTTCTGAGAATGCAGTGGAAAAATAATTGTCTAACCAACAGTAGGTAGTAAATCATCAGCTGAAAACAGGAAGAAGTTCCACGGTGGTTTTGGTTGGTGGTGTATAGTTTTAAGGCCTTGGGGATCAAGTAACTAAATCAAAATAGTGTGTATAATTGTTCTGACTCTCATGAGGATAGCTGTCATATTTAATGGCTTGAATGTATGCCTAAAAATGTTAAGAAGTATGTCAGCATATGAGGCTTTGTGAAAATAACAATGTACAGAAAGTCTGTTCACAATTTACAGTATGTGGTGAAAGGTGAAATGAAAAAAATTTTCATGATGAATTATCTGATTATAAAATCTCATGATTAACTGCATGGTGGTTTCTACTCAGAAAGTGTTGATTTCAGTTTTATTATATGCTCCGCTTATTTTTAAAACCTCTTTCTACCTTTCTACTATTTTTTGATATTTATCTTTATTTTCCATTTATATTGATGAATCAGCACATAGTACATTTGAATTTACATGTATTTTGGAGACACAGTTATATACCTTGAATTTATTTGCTCTGTAGACTTTGTTAGTCTTATGTAAAAGCAATTATTACTGTCTATAGTTATATGTGTAATTTGACTTTTTTTTCCTTCTAGATTCGCCTGAGTGACCTTATAGCTGCCAGAATCTTAGGGTATACAGATTTTGATACCTTAATATATACCTGTGCTCCTGAATTTGACTTCATGGAGCAAGCGGTATGAATGTTTCTCTATTCTTTCATTCTCTACAAGTATGATGATTTTTTGATCTTTAGTTTTCCTTTTAATCTGAAACTCAAATTTTTACTAAAAAATTACTGAAGTATATATATTTTTTACCATAACATTTGGTAACCCTATGGTCTTCCTTACCTGTTTTATCTATAAAATCAGTAACTCATAGCCCCTTTCTTAAAGAATTCCTGATTATGGTTAACCAAGATAATCTAGGAAAAGTACTTAACATACTATATGACCCACAGTAATCACTATTACAAATCAATTGCTTGTAATAATCTAGGCCACGTGGAGTTGTGGAATCATTCAGGAAAATAAAATCCAAATTCTCATTTTTTATTTTAAATAAATTAAATTTTATTATATTAATACCACAAAGATTACAATTTTTAATCTGATATTGCCAGGAAAGGTATACTACTAATAAGTTTTAATGAATATATAAAACTAATTTTAAGTTATAGAAATGGTTTGAAAGGTCGTAAGTGATTCTTATTGGTTTGCCTCTGAATGTTACTTTGTCTTTTATCCTCACTACCTTTAAGAGTCTCTCCTTGGCCTCTACATTAGTCAATTTGATTATTATGTGACGCAGTGAACCTCTTCTCTGATCTTGTCTATTAGGGGTTCTATATGTTTCCTGTACCTGTGTGTCAACCTCTTTTTCTGTTTGGAAAATTTTCTAATATTACTTCTCTGAAAAGATTATTGATTCCTTTGGTTTCAGCTTCTATTCCCTCTTCTATGCCTATTATTCTTAGGTTTGCTTTTTTAAGATTGGCCAAGATCTCTTCAATGTCCAATTCATGCTGTTGAATTGTTTTTTCTAAATTATATACTATGTGTTCGTTTTTGGAGAGGTCATCTTCTAAGAGTGATATTCTGTTTTCCATGTGGTCTAGTCTATTGTTGATGGTCTGTATTGATGCCTTCATTTCAATTATTGTATCCTTCACTTCCTTTAGAGCCTCTTTTTGATTCCTGTTCAGGATGTCAGATTCTTTATTTGATCCTTCATTCCTTTCAGGCTCTCTCTGAATTCTTTTCAGAAATCCTGTATCATTTCCACTATTAAAGTTCTGAATTGTGCTTCTGGCAACCTTTCCATTTCTGTGTTGGCATGTTCTACTGTTGTGGAGTTGTGGGAGCTCATTGTTTCTTTGCTATTATTCTGTCTCATGATTTCAGGTTTCTTAAGTTTGTATCTTTGTTGCTTTTGGTAGCACTCTCTCACTCTGTAGGTTTCCTATGTCTAATCTGTCTCCCTTTATAGTATCTCATTCTAGAGGTAGATATTTGCTACTACTGTATGACTATTCTCACTTGCTCAATATAATGTCTATTTGCAGGCCCAATTCTTGGTCTCCTTCAGTGATTGGAACCCTTGCCTGGTGCCTCTCACTGCATGTTCAGGTGCCCAGTGCCTCTAGTGCCCTTTCTCACTGCAAGCATGGTTCTTCATGTTCTCCACTGGGGCTGTCCCTATGTCTCTCTCTGTCTACACATATGGCGGGTGTCACCAGTGTAGGACCCTGGGCTTGTGTATCTCTTTGCCTACAGAAGCAGTGGATGTCACTTTCACCTGAATCTGTACAAACACAGAACTCCATGTTTTCTACAGAGAAGATTGGGTTGGTCTAATTTTTCCCCAGGTACCAAGACTATGTTTCCTAAGGTGTTCCCCAGGAACCCTGCAAGGGAGCTGCAACTTGGGGGCTGTAGGTCTATCCCACCCGAATGTCACCAGGGGCTGTCTGCTTATCCACACATCTACTGCATCTTACAGCAGACCCCACTCCCACCCCCACAGGGGTGATCCACAAAGTCTCAGACCCCGCAAATCTATTGCTTGCCACACAAGTCCCTGTGGTTGCACTAGGTGGTCTCCCCCTGGGGCAGCTTGTTGACTTACAGTCTCGCTGAGTGCTGCTCTTAATCTCTGGGGCAGTGGGTGGGCTCAGCCATGCTGCCATAGATTCTGGTCAGGCTTCCAGGCATTTGAGTTTCTGTGAAGTGTGGAGCGAATTGCTGCTCGCCTTTGTTGCTGATGATCTGTGGTTGCTGGATTCACAACAGTTTGCTGACTTCTTTGTTGGCAGCCTGCAGAAGCCACAATGCCAGTAGCCGCTGGCGTGGTCTGACCAAGATGGTGCCACCAACGCTTCCGCTGACGCCACTGTTTGGGCCTCTGTCCAGCGTGGAGCAAGTTTCTGCTCACTTTTGTTGCTGATGATCTGTGGTTGCTGGATTTACAATAGTTCGCTGGCTTCTTTGTGGCAGTGTGTGGAAGCTGCAGTGCCGGTACCTGCCGGCACGGTCATCATTAATTTCTTGAATACTACATATAACTATTATGGTTTTCATTCTTGAATTAGAATGTGAAAGCTGATATATATTCTGCTAATTACAAAGATTTCATCTTTAACAAATGTCATCATGGCACTTAGTTTGACATAGATTTTTACTAATGTAATATAAAATTGAATAAATAACTTTTAAATAATTTGCTTTATTTCAGACTCCACTGAGATACACAAAGACATTACTGCTTCCAGTTGTTATGGTGATTACTTATTTTATCTTTAGAAAGGTATTTTCAAATATTTTATCACTTGCTTTTGGGCTCAAGATAAAGTCTATAATATATTAATTCTTATTGCTCAGAATTCCTTCTCATTTTTAGGATGAATTATTTCCCTCTCTAAATTTTTAAAATTCAGATCTTTAATATTATACTTAATCTTTTTAGGAAGTCAATATTTTAATTTATTCTTTCAAAAGATTTTATCAATCCCTACTATATATGAACTATATTAACTTTGTAGGTATGCTGAACAAATAAAATATGACTACTCCAGTCTTGGGCAGTCCTGGGGAATGGGAGGTAGCAAACATTAAGCAAATAATCACACAAATAAAATGAAAGAATTAACAGTTGTGACAGGTGCTATGAAAGAAAAGTACAGTGCCATTTCAGTGTCATTGAAATGCAAAGCACATTCAAGGAAGTCTTAACCAATTCTGAGTAGAGATACACAGAAGAAATTTGTTTAGCCATTTAAAAAATGTTTTTCTACACATTCATTATTTTTATGACACGACCATATAATAAATAATAATTAAAATTATTATTTTAATTCATTATTTTTATGACACAAACATATAATAAATAACAATTAAAATTATTATTTTAATTCATTATATTTATGACACAAACATATCATAATAAATAATAATTAAAATGCCACTTAGATTTATTGCAAGAGGTTTATCTAAAAGCCCATTTAACAGCATTAGGTTCTTAGGTCTTTTTGTTGTTTAGCAATTGTGAACCATCTTTATTTATATTGTTTACCATTCTTCTTGCCTTAAGTCAATATGTATTTATTTTTTACTTTTCAGCAGATTAGAGTAACATGTTTTCTGTACCACCATAACAGTTGTAGTCCTATTGAAAGGAGTTTCCTACATTTAAGTTCAAATTGCATATCTTTTCTATGGAGTTCCCATGCCTATATTTCTCATTTCTCTGTTTTCACAAAGAATATGAATAATTTATGAGAAAGGCACCTCTCTCTGCACCTTTGTTGATTCCCCCTCAATCTAGTTCCATAGGGACCCCGTGGAAAGAGGACAGAGGAAATGAGAAGGAATGGGTCACATGAGAACAAATTTGCTGCTCTCCATCCTCTTGGCCCACCCTAGATCCTTCATGGTGAATTGTAGCATTCTTACAGGGCTCCACTTAAAAGGGCTAATGCATGAATTAACTATCCAGTAGAGAGTCTGCCATTGTTGAAGAAAATGATAACTAGATCTCATATTGCTGCTTTTTTTATTGGTGCATTGTAATCATACATAATAATGAAGTTCAGTGTGATAGAGGCATAGATGCACACAGCACTTGGTGAGCCCTCCCCACTCCCTGTGCACGACATTGTGAATGGCACTTATAAATTTGTGTATTTACATCATGTCCACTGAGGTGTTACCCCCTTCAAGTCTCCCTCCTCCCTCCTGCCTCCCTCTATTAGGTCCCCTCTCATTCCACTAAGGTTTCTCCTCCTTTGTCTGGAGTCCCTCCTATTGCTGTATTTTAAGAAATTAAGAACTGAGAGTTAAAAGCCCATTATGAACCCCAAGACACACCACAGCCCTAACTGTACATGTGCGCGCACACACACACCCCTGAATACCCATCTCTGCAGCCACTGAAGCTTCACTCTGTTTTTCTTCCTGCCTTCTTGAGTATTTATTTTCCCTATTGAGGTTTGTTTTTTACTTCAAAAATACTGTTGATGCTTATTTGAATTTTCACTTATATAAAAATCACTTCTTAGAAGCAAAGAAGGAAGGCATATATATTACAACTTGCTTGTGACAGTACTGAATCTTAAACTCCTATAAGTGATAGCTTTATTATCTATTCTCGTAAAATGGCACTTGCTTACATATGTGACTAGAACTTCGTTTATGTCATTTGATGCACAACAAAATATGATATTTTATGTTTCTATGAAATTTGAAACATTCTTCTGTGAAGGATGTCCTTGAATCAATGAGACAAGTCGAAAATTCTAAACTTCGGTTTTATTTTCAATTAGAATCCAAATTCAACTATATATTTTTCTCTGTGAATTATAACCACATATCCTGTGGAGTGCAAAATTTTAAGTCACCCATAAATGTTTTGTGTTACCTGCTAAAGACTCTGGCCAATTTAAGCTCCTCTTTCCCTTTCCACTCTTCCTTCTCTACCTCCCTCACCACTCTCTGGTACATTTTGATGAGAACCCTCAAGCCTGTGTGGCAGCCACTTTAGGTTGGAAGAGAACTCAGGGAGGCAGATATGTCATAGTGAATTTAGCAATAATCCAGAGTTTTGAGTGAAGTAGGAATATAGATGTGTGTGGGGGATTCTTAATTTGCTCAGGAGGCTAAGATAAAAAAAGCCAGTAAAAATACATGAAAGAGCCTGCCATCCCCCTGCACCCTTGCCCAGTAAAAAAGACAACACTAGTAAGTAGTTATCCACATTTTAAAGCTTATAATTTTAGAGCTGAAGTGAACCTTAAAATCCATTCCCACATGCTTTTTCAAGTAGAACAATAAGTTATAATTTAAAAGAGTTATTTGCCTGGGCAGAGATGGAACTAAATTGTTCCTGAGAACTTACTTTAACATTAAAAATACTTCATTCTAGTGTGGGTGTTTATATTAATGAATCAGAGCATTTAAAATGTCACACCACTCCTTAGAAAAGTCTCATTGATTTGATTCTATTCACAGACTGTTCGTGATATTTTATGTGTCTTATCTACAAACACTTATCTAAGGTAATTATACCATTGTTGTTTTAAAAACATATATTAATTAATAAATAAATTACTAAAATATTTTTAAATGAATGTACATTAAGCTTCAGCATTATGATTAAGAAAGGAGATGGGAACCAAATTTAGATGTTTTCTTTTTAAAAAGACCATTCTTACAGATTTCTTTTATATATTTGAACTTGTTTTGCAGATATTTATATTTGTGAAATAACTCGAAGTTTAAATTGTTTAATTTTAACATAGCAGTAGAATTTTTTTTCTTGGTGGTACTGGGGATTGAACCCAGGGGCATTCTACCTCTGAGCTATACCCCAGCCCTATTTTTTATTCTTCATTTTGAAACAGGGTCTTACTAAGTTGCAGAGGGCCTCACTAAATAGCTGAGGCTGGCCACGAACCTGCAATCCTCCTGTCTCAGCCTCCCAAGTACTAGGATTATAAGCGTGCGCTACCACGCCCAGCTCATAGCAGTAGAATTTAAAGTCATTAAATAGAAATAAATTCAAATTTTATTTTGGCCATGCTTTCTTTTAACTTTCAGAGAAGGTATAAAATATTTGTTTTTCTGAATATTGATAAAATGTTTTTTCTGTTTATTGTTAAAACTGTTGTATCTTTTTTTTAGTGGTTTTGGTAAAGTTACTAGAATCTAGGCATAAACAGATGCCAACAGAATATAACATAACTCATAGGTCACACATAAATAAACTGCTACGGGATACAGGGAGTAAATCGTGAGCCTTCTGAGGAAAATGTTTCCTCAAGTTACACCTTATATTTGTAGTTTTGTCATTCGATTTTGTTTAATAACCCTTATTTTTCTGAATGGTTTTTGATTTACAAAAAATTATGAAGGTAAATATCGAGAGTTTCCATGAACCTCATACCCCCTTGGTTGTATTTTTAATTAGTAGTTTTGTGTGGTTGTCAGAAGAGCTAATTAAGACCTTACAAACATTTGTTGAAATCATTTCCAAAGTAAGAGTGATAATAGACCCACTCTACTTTGTTCTGGTCAGCTGGAGGGTAGAGGAATGTGTCTTGACATTCCATATGAGTATACGAGAACTTTGATAACTACTCACATAAAGAATGCATGAAGGGACTGGGTTATTTAATTGGTTAATAGAAGACTGAGGGGTACAGAGCAACTGTCT
Source organism: Glis glis (assembly GCA_004027185.1). Taxonomy (NCBI): domain Eukaryota; kingdom Metazoa; phylum Chordata; class Mammalia; order Rodentia; family Gliridae; genus Glis; species Glis glis. Next base: position 12,703 of record PVJS01038366.1, read on the forward strand.
TCAGATATTTGAGAGTGTGTAATGTGGAAGAGGACAGGCTTGTCGGGGCCAATGGGTAGAATATACTTAGCTCAGAATAAAGAAGTAATTCTTATCCTAAATGCTTGAAAGTGATGGGCCTCTGTGTGTGAACATGGGTAGAGGGGTTCGTTAAATCACTAACATAATACATGCTTGTAGTGATACATTCAGCGAAAACAGTATCCAGAAAAGAGAATGCCCCTCTCTCTTAGGTCTACTCCTTAGAGGTGCACATTATCAGCAGCTTTGTATTTATCATTCTAGAAAACACATATAGAAATACAATTAAAAATGGAATCATAATCTTAATGTTTTGCAACTTGTGACTTTTATTTAACAGTGAGTCTTGGGCATCTGCCTAGATATTACTTATTTTTTATAATCCTTTTAGGATTGTGTTGTTTACCATCATGAGTGACTAACATGTATTTAGCTATTCCCATATCTATGAGTGTTTAAATTATATTTACCTTTTTATCATACCAGTCAATATTAAGTGTAATCAATATCCTTGTATATGTATCTTTACACACTTATGCCATTTCTATAGCATAGAATATTTGAAATGGGACTACTGGATCATCAGGTATAATCATTTTATAATTGGGGAAATACTGAGAAATTACAAGGACAATGCCCATTTCCCTACATCTCCAGGAACGGGAGTGTCATCAAACTCTTACTTGTATCTGATAGGTTAAAAAAAGTAATCCATTTTGTTTTATCATCTTAAATAATTTTTCATCAATAAAATTGTGCATCTTTTCATAACTGTTGACTATATTATTGACTTTAAAAACTTGGTTTGTGTGTATTTTTAATAAATAGTAATGTTTGTCTATTCTGTGTACCACATAGCTTCTAGCAGAATATCAGTTTATAGCTTCTATATGGTCTTTGCTTTAAGGAATTTTAAAATTTGCATATGATCACAACTATACATTTTCTGTTTTCTGTGTTCATTTGTTGCTTAGAAATATTCTCTATATAAAAACTATACTTCAATATTTTCTTTCATAATTTTGTGTTGTACAAATAGATAATCATGCTTGCATTAATTTTGTAGTATGGTGACATATAGGAATCTACTTTTTTCCCCTTAATATCTCAACACAATATTGCATAATTGTTTTTCAGTCATTTGAAGCATTAGCTTTTATCACTTGCCAATTCTCATTTGCATTGAATCTGTTTTAGACTCTCGCTTGTATTGATCTATTTGTTTTTGAACCAGAACACAATTTCAGTCTCCCTTTATTGCTATTGTTCTTCACATTTGCTTGCATTTACTTTTCTAGGTAAACTTAGGAATAAATGTGTTTAGAATGTTTCCACCCCTGGGGCACTCACTATAGTCCATGAGATTTGCTTCTGATTCATTATATAAGATTGCTTGTCCAGTCCAGGATTATGGGAACTTCACCCTTCTGTGCCCCAGGTTCATCATCTCTAAAGTGGAGATAGTAACACTTACCATATGTATTAATAGAGTTAATGCATGTACAGTGTTTATAATTGCTGACACTTACTGCTATTGTTAGTAAAGCTTTATAGCTTTTTCCCTGTGAATCTTGCTAAGTTCTTTATATGGCTTTAATATTTTATATGTATTTTACTCTTTTTTCCTGTTGAGTATGATGATTTTATATTTATCAATTTGTCATTGCTGGTTTATTAGAAGGTGTTTAATTTTTTTTGTTTTGCATTACTTTTGTATCCAGTTATGTCACCAAACTTTCTTTTTAGTTCTTGTCATTTTTTATTGATTTTCTAAGATTATCATATAATCTGCAAATAATGACACCTTTAAATTTTATACCTTTTTCTTGTCCTTCATATTGGCCAGAACACCCAGAACAACGTTAAGGGCATTTCCTTTATCTCATTTCTGCACTAAGTTGAATACCTTTCATAGCCCACCGTTCCATTTGCTGTTAGTGTAGAATAAATGGGCTTGATGTAGTTAAGGAAGTTCTTTTCAGTCCATATAAACTTAAATTAAGTTTCTTAATTAAAAATGGATGATGAGGATCTCTCTGAGGCGCACATCTCATTTGCTGTGAAAGCAACCTCTCCACAGAAGAAAGGCAACACAAACTTGAAGTAAACAATGAAAAGTTTGAAACGCAAGGGAATCAAAGCCAGAAGACAAAACAGAGGAAAGTAAAAAGCTCCAAGTGCCTTACCAAGGGGACGGCGGCGGCGCCATCTTGGCTGGACTGTGCCAGCCGCTACCGGCATTGCAGCTTCCACACGCCACCAGCAGAGACACCAGAGACCTGTTGTAAGTTCAACTGCAGATCAGCAGAGATGAAAGCAAGCAGCGGCTCCTCCACACTCAACAGACCAAACACCAGCAGCTACAGGGACTTAGAAGGGAAGAAGAAGAAATCTTTAGATGGACAAAGAAGGTGACCTAACTGAGGGAGTTGGGAGGGAGGTGGAGGGAAACACACTGTAGCACATGATGTATATGCACAAACTTACAAGACTCAATCACTATCCAGAGCATGAAAGGGAGGGAAGCGGGAGGGAATAGGGTGGAATTGGAGGGAGGGCTAAATGAGCAATGTGTGCATGTATGATGTTGATACCTTGACATATATCAAAATGTATAATTACAATGCACCAATAAATGAACATAAAAAAATGGATGATGAAAGTATATGGCACATGAATTATATATCACTAAAACTAAAAGTGAATGTTAAATATTGAAAATTGGATTTTAAAATGTTTTTGGTTCATTATGTAGTTTTTATTCTTTATTAATTACTAATAGGTTTCTTTTTATTGTGGTAAGAACTCTGACCATGAGATCTACCCTCTTAATTTTTAAGGTGTTTAATACCATATTATAGACTAGATGTACAATATTGTATAACAGGTATCTAAAATTTACTCATCTTGCTTAACTGAAACTTTATGCTCATTGATTAATAATTCATCTCCCCCTTTTTCTTTTGGTACTGGGTATTGAACCCAGAGGCACTCTACCTTCAAGCTACACCCCCAGCCCGATTTTATTTTTTATTTTGAAACAGGGTCTCGCTAGGTTGATGAGAGTCTTATTCCTTGCTGAGGCTCCTGTCTCAGTCTCCCACGTACTGGGATTACAAGCATGCGCCACCACGGCCAGCTCATCTCCCTTTTACCCTGAATCTTTCCATACCTGGGGCACTCACCATAGTCCATGTGGTTTGCCTCAGATTCATTAAAAAATATGTATCTTTATAAGACTGCTGTAATAGTCAATCTAGTTTGTCAACTTGACCTGATCATGACACACCCAAGATCATGTGACTTTGGGTGTGTAACAGCAGATTAAACAGAAAGTCTTCCCTGAATGTAGGCAGCAGGATTCTGATAGGTGCAGGACTTAGATAAAAGTGGGAGAAGCCGCGTAGAGCGCTGCACGACTCTTTCCGAAGAAAACGCATCTGCTCTCGCCTGAGATCGTCGGCCTCCAGCTCATAGAACTGGAACTTCGCCGTTTCTCTGAAGAGCTTCTTGATCTTCTGCTCTCGTCTGAGATCGTCAGCCTCCAGCCCTTCAAACTGAAACTTCACCATCGTTTCTCCAAAGAGCTTCCTGATCTTCACATCTTGGACTGGGACCGAATTAGTGGTTGCTCCGATCCTAAGACTCCAGCTCTTAGATTGCTCGACCAGCTACTGGTTCCTCTGACTACTGCATTTCCAAAATAGGCACCAGGCATGGTGGTGCATGCCTGTAATCACAATACTTGGGAGGATGAAACCAGTGGATTGCAGGTTTGAGGTCATTGTGCAGTAACTTAGCAAGACCCTGTTTCAAAATAAAAAATAAAAAGGGCTGGAGGTGTAGCTCAGTGGTATAATGCCCCTGAGTTCCATCCTCAGTTCCAAATAAAACAGGCTAAGAATTCAAATACACATTTCTCCAAAAATGACATAGAAATGGTCAACAGGTATATTCTATGAATTTGACTATTTCAGATAACCTCATATAAGTAGAATCATGAAGTATTTGTCTTTTTTATATACTTTTATTGGTGCATTATAGTCTCACATCATAATGTAGTTCAGAGTGATAGGGATATACATGCACACAGCACTTGGTGAGCTTCCCCTGGCTCCTTCCCCATTCCCTCCCCTTCCACATATATGATATTACGATTGGCATTGATAATTTCACGTATGTACATAGCATCAATGAAAGTGTTTCCTTCATAAATTCTCTCCCCACCAAACCTCCCCGAAATTCCCTCCACCACTCCACTGGGGTTTCTCCTCCATTATCTAAAGTACCTCTTAGCTTCCACATATTCTGTGACTGGCTTATTTCACTTAACAAGTGACCTTAGGGTTCATCCATGTTGTCATATATTGCAAAATTTCATTCCTTTTAAAGGATGAATAAATTCTAGCAGTGTATGTATAACCACATTTTCTTTATCTAGTCATATGCCCATGACATTTAGGTAGTTTCCACATCTTGACTATTGTGAACAGTACTGCAATAAACATAGGAGTGCTAATATCTCATCAAGATCTCAACTTCAGTTCTTTTTGATAAATACCCAGAAGTAGGATTATTAGACCTTATGGCAGTCCTATTTTTAATTTTTTGTAACTTTCATACTTTTTCCATAGGAGCTGTAATATTTATATTTCCAAAATAATGTGCAAAGATTCCATTTTCTCCACATCCTTATCAACAGTTGTTGCCTTTATTTTATTATTTTCATTATAGCAATCATAACATTTACATAGTGGTATCTCATTGTCCTTTGAATTTGAATTTGCAGTTCCCTAATAATTTGTGTCATTGAGTGTGTATACCTGTTGGTCATGCCTGTCATCTTTGGAGAATTGTCTATTCAGGCCTTTAGTCCACACTTTAGTCCCTTACCCTTACCCTTACCCTTACCCTTACTCTTCCTTCCTTCCTCCCTTCCTTCCTTCTTTCCTTCCTTTCTCTTTTTTCTTTTTCTGTAATGAGTTAACAATAGTTCATCTTCCAATCCATGAAAATGAAATATCTTTGCATATTTTTAAATTTCTTTTATCAATACCTTAGAGTTTTCAGAAAACAAGCCTTTCATCCCCATAATTAAGTTTATTCCTAAGTATCTTATTCTTTTCATGCTATTATAAATGAGATTGCTTTTTAAATTTCCTTTACAGATAGTTCGTTGTTAATGATTTTTATACATTAATTTTATAATCCTTCTACTTTACTAAATTCACTTATTAGCTCTAACAGTTTTATGGTAGAATCTTTAAGGTTTTCTATATATAAAATTGTGTTGTCTGCAAACTGGGATGATCTTACTTCTTCCTTACTTATTGGGATGCCTTTTTGTTTTTGTTTTTGTTTTTTTCTTGCCTTTCACTTTGGCTAGGACTTCCAGTACTGTATTGAATAAAAGTGATGAGAGTGGTTATCTTTGTTTTGTTCCTGATATTAGAGGACAATCTTTTGGGTTTCCACTGTTGAGTATGATGTTAGCTGTGTGCTTTGTATATATGGCCTTTATTATGTTGAGCTGTAGACCTCAATACCAATAAAACACCTAGGAATAAACCTAACTAAGGAGGTAAAAGATCTCTACAGTGAAAATTATAAAACACTAAAGAACGAAATTGAAGAAGGTCTTAGAAGATGGAAAGATCTCCCTTGCTCTTGGATAGGCAGAATTAATATTATCAAAATGGCCATTCTACCAAAAGTGATCTACAGAGTCAATACAATCCCTGTCAAAATACCAATGTCATTCTTCACAGACCTAGAAAAATCAGTCCTAAATTTTATATGGAGAAAGAAAAGATGCAGAATAGCCAAAGCAGTTCTCAACAACAAGTGTGCAGGAGGCATCACAGTTTCTGACTTCAAATTATACTACAGAACAGCCGGGCGTGGTGGCGCATGCTTGTAATCCCAGTACTTGGGAGGCTGAGAAAGGAGGATCACAGGTTTGCGGCCAGCCTCAGTTACTTAGTGAAGCCCTCCACAACTTAGTGAGACCCTGTGTCAAAATAAAGAATAAAAAAATAGGGCTGGGGTGTAGCTTGGAAGTAGAATGCCCCTGGGTTCAATCCCCAGTACTGAAAAAAAAAATATATATATATATGCTACAGAGCTATAGTAATAAAACCAGCATGGTGCTGGCACAAAAACAGACATATAGACCAATGGAACAGAATCAAAGATACAGAAACTAATCCATACACTTATAGCCAATTGATTTTCGACAAAGGTGCCAAGTATATACATTGGAGAAAAGACTGCCTTTTCAACAAATGCTGTTGGGAATACTGGCTATCCAGCTTTAGAAAATTGGAACTAAATCCTTACTTCTCACCCTGCACAGGAGTCAACTTGAGATAAATCAGACTTTGAAGCTACTAGAGGAGGGCAAAGGTCCAACACTCCAACATATAGGCACAGGTAGAAACTTCTTCAGCAAGACCCCCAAAGCTCAGGAAATTAAAACAAGAATTAATAAATGGGATGGCATTAAATTAAAAAGATTCAGGGCCGGGCGTGGTGGCGCACGCTTGTAATCCCAGTACTTTGGGAGGCAGAGACCGGAGGATCCGGGTTTGCGGCCAGCCTCAGCTCTCTCTCTCTCTCTCTCTCTTTCCCTCTCTCTCTCTCTCTCTCTCTCTCTCTCTCTCT
>PVJS01038367.1:0-19442 GCA_004027185.1 Glis glis
CACACACACACACACACACACACACACACACACACACACACATACGTATAAGGTAAAATCTCATTTGAATTTTTTTGTCTCTACTATAAAAGTTACTTGCTTCTTTTTGTTCTAGGTTCTTCCCCTTTGAAAGCTCCTCATCATGAGGGAGTACAAATGTAAGGTTTGCACAGAGGAGCCTAAAAGGATCACAGTAGAAAGCTACGGGAACACAAAATGATCAAGTCACTAGAGCTGCTGCTAAATGCTATATTAGGGTTATTCTAAGTTTCCACAAGTCCTAGGATCTAGGCTCATCTTACAGCTTCTGTCTTTCCACACTTCTGTTATCTCTTTACCAAAATTCACATTTCTTTGAAACTTTAAAGAATCTCACAATCACCCTTAGTGTCAATGAAAAATTGTCTAGCTTCTCCCCTTCTTCCCACCTCAACCCAGTTTCACCCTATTGCAGAATTACACATAAATTCTCTTTCAGAGAAGGTAGAAATCCATATAGCCTAAAGTAAGCTCCTGCAAAAAAACCTAATGCATAATCAAAACATAAAAATGTAAAAGGCTAGACAAGACATTTGGGGACAAAGAGGAAAATCTAAATATATGCTTGGTAAAGAAGATGTCAAGGGTATTTGTAGTTGAGATGTTAAAAAGTCTTGAAATCCACTGACTTCGGAAAATCTTTTCCTAACCAACTTACTACAATTAAGATTTTTTTAAAAAAAAATTCTAGGGACATTCCCAATAGTAGGAATATCGTTACAAGATAATGCCTATTAAAATTACAGTGCTATAATTTCTGATAAATTCCAGTAATTTCATCAAATCAAAGACACATATAGTGAGCATGTATTAATATCTCTGGAGAGTGTGCATTTACTGTAAAATATTGAAGATCAAAACGGAAGTGCAAAGAGGGAAGGAGGAAGATGGGTGGAATAAAAAAACATCAATTGTTATTTTTCTGTCTCTCTCTTATTCCCCATGTCTGTGTTGTCTCCTCGAGAGTCCCAGGATGAGATCACTCTTCACATACGTTCCTACTTACTGGTTGGCCTTGGGTGGGTTTATCTGTTTCTAAGTAATTAGCTGGAATGCTGTGGTAATATTGAGGGATGTCAGACCTGTCAGTCAGAATAGTCATGTGGGAGGTCTTAAAAGGATCACTACAAGGGAAGGGTGTCATTTTTTTTTCTTTTTATAAGAAAGGATGTTTGATCTTCTTTAAAAACCAGTCAAACTGCAGTCTGGCTCCATGATTTTTCTGGATTCGTCTGGAACTGTCATGCAAGGAAAGGGATTTCACCCCAGGAAATGTTTTGATGTTTCCAGGGTCTTACAATAAGGCTTGAACACAGGTCAAACACTGCATCTGAGACAGAGGAATTTGGGGCCACACACACACATTCTCATATTCTCTCTCTCTGTCTCTCTGTCTCTCTCTCTCTCTCTCAAAAGGATACCTCCATCTATATTAGTCATTTTGTACCTTTGTGTTTTAAAATTTGTTTGTAGTGTTTTCTTAAGCTACACAAGTATGTAGAAACTGCATAACCACTGACTGCCCAATGAATGACTTTCAGTGAATTACTTTAATCTAATTGATTTAGAGGACGTCTTTCTTCTTTCTTTTCCTTCCTTCCTTCCTTTCTTTTTCGTTCTTTCTTTCTCCTTCCTTCCTTCCTTCCTTCCTTCCTTCCTTCCTTCCTTCCTTCCTCCCTTCCCCTTCCCTTTCCCCTTCCCCTTCTCCTTCCTTCCTTCCTTCCTTTTTCTTTCTTTCTTTCTCCTTCCTTCCTTCCTTCTTTCCTTCCTTCCTTCCTTCTTTCCTTCCTTCCTTCCTTCCTCCCTTCCCCTTCCCCTTCTCCTTCCTTCCTTCCTTCCTTCCTTCCTTCCTTCCTTCCTCTTATTTACTTTGGGGGGCACTGGGGATCAAGCCCAGGGGCACTCTACCACTGAGATATGTCCCCAGCCCTTTTTGTTATTTCGAGACAAGGTCTTGCTAAGTTGTCCAAGCTGTCTCATACTTGCAATCCCCCTGCTAAAGTCAGCCTCCCAAGTTGCTGGGATGATGGGATGACAGGTGTGCACCACCCACTCCAGCAAGAGGAGGTATTTCTGCTATAGATTTTTGTCTTCAAAAATCTCATTATCTTCAGTATTTTTGTGTCATTATCTTCATTATTTTTGTCTCATTATCTTCAGTAAGTCTTACAGTTATGTAGAACAATTAAATATATATCATAAAAACTATTTTAGCACTTTTTCAAGTCACTACATGTTTTTTACCCAAACACTTCAATTCCTTCATTTCCTAAAAATATACTTACTCTTCATCACCTTTATAATTTCTTCCACAAAGAAACACAAATCTATATAAAATAAACTGAGCTTTGATAAAGACACAGAATATGTATGAGAAATCATAATACTATGCCAACTGCTCAAGAATCTGAATGTAATTACAAAATAATTTTAAAGAGCAAATTCATGTTGACAGTCTCACACATCATTTTGTCAAAAAGGTAAGTCATGCAGACCACTTATATAAGCCACATAGTACAATTATTATTAAAATTCTAGAATTATGATATTCAGTACATTATCAAAACCTGACATCCTGCCTTCTCACCACATTTTTAGTAACTACTATGTTAATAAGAAATTAGCTTTCAATGGATTCTATTATAGTTGTAAATAAATCTGTTATCAACCTAAAGGAAACTGATATCTAATTTTTTTTTTTTTTTGCGGTACCGGGGATTGAACGCAGGGGCGTTCTACCTCCGCGCTACACCCCCGGCCCTATTTTTTTTTATACTTTATTTTGAAACCAGGTCTCACGAAGTTGTGGAGGGCCTCACTAAGGAGAGAGAGAGAGAGAGAGAGAGAGAGAGAGAAAGAGACAGGGAGAGAGAGCAAGAGAGCTGAGGCTGGCTGTGAACCCAGATCCTCCGGTCTCCGTCTCCCAAAGTACTGGGATTACAAGCGTGCGCCACCACGCCCGGCCTGATATCTAATTGAGGTAGAAAAAATCCCCTTATAAGATGCTACTAGTTGCATTTTGTGATTTTGTATAAATGTTGCTAGCACAAGTAATTAGCACAAGTGTTTAAATTTTAATAAGAAACCTAGTATTTTCTTCATTCATGAAAACCAAAAAATTCCATGCTCATTTTAAAACATGACCTACATATAACTGTTTTGAAGCACTAAATTTTGAATTAGTCACATCAGTATAATAGGATGTTTTCAGTAATATCAAACTATGAGTAATAAGTAAATTATCCATTGATTGACCCAGCAATGGTCTTGATTGCTTAGTTCCATTCAACTTCTTTAACCAAGATTCTACCAGATAGTAAAAAGAGCATTAAATAAAGTACATAATCAAGTGTCAAGCACAAGGTTCAGCAGAAAATATTCTCAGTGAATATGAATGTTTCAACATAAAAATTAGAGTTGTACAGTAATTTAGCCAAGATCACCCAGTGGAAACTTCTTTGGCTGATGATGGAAACCTAGAATTTGGGTGGCTTCTTTTTTGTTTTGCAGAGAGGAAGAGCAGTGTGATAGAAGTATTGCTCAGTCTTTAATTTACATTTGAGGGCAAAATGATTGGTACATTAATAAAAATTTTAGAAGAAAGTAATAGTTTGAACTCAAAGCATTCTTTTCCTCCTCAAATTATTTTCACTTAAATGTTAAGATTTTCCTCTTTTAAGAAGTCAAAGGAGGAGCAAGTACAGCTGTTTTTTCTTTGAACATGGGAATGGCTTTTACAGTAGTTATAAGTTTGATTGTATCCAGAGACATACTCTCCCAAGGAAAGATTTATCAACGAAGTCAGCATCAAGCACAAATATTCCCAAACAGTTGTCAAAACAGTTGTTTATCAATAATAGTAAATGGCGTCTGTTCTGTCTCTTAAAATAGGGGAAGGGGAAGGGGAGGGTGGAAGATTTTAAATCTCATTTCTTTCCCTACATACATTACATATCTGGCTCTTGGACTCATTTATTACGTTAATCAGGAGAGAACTGGGCATAATGGTGCACCCCTGTAATCCCAGGACTTGGGAAGCTGAGACAGAAGGATCACAGGTTCGAGGACAGCCTCAGCAATGTAGTGAGACTCTCATAAAACTAGCAAGACTCTGTTTCAAAATAAAAATTAAAAAATAGGACTGGAGGTATAGTTTGGAGGTAGAGTGCCCCTGAGTTCAATCCCCAGTACCACAAAAGAAAAAAAAAAGAGAGAGAATTGGGGAAGACAGAGAATATATTGATCACATCACATTGAAAATGATGACTAGAGGAAGTAAATAGGTCAAAAGGATCAGAGAAGGAGTTGAGGAAAAAAGACAAATAGTACTTGTATTAGTATATATTAGTATATTATAGTAATATTAGCATAATATTATAACATATGAAAATAATCTATGATATTAGTGTTATATATGAATATTACTATATATTATATATAATGGGTGGTATATGTATAAAATATGTCATATTAGTACATTATACTAATAGTATTGGTCATGTTGAGGTAGAAGAGGAGAGAATGGGGAGGAAACTCCTTTCCCTGCCGGAGGCTGAAAGGTGGGAAAGAAGAGTTTTGTAGATGTAACTCACTTTGCCATTTCTTGAGAGGATTAGCTTTTCACTTATTTCACATGCTGGACTTTGATTTCTTTGGCTGGGACAACCTGCAGACTGTCCTCAGGTTAAGTTTATTTGACTACCCTTTCACTAGCAGCTTTCGCCTCTTCCAAAGTGTCCTCTCCCCTTCTCTGTCTTATGCCACTGGTTATGGGCTGAATTCCATCCCTCCAAAATTCATATATTGACATCCTAATCCGTAGCTAGTACCTCAGAATGTGACTATACTTAAAAATGTGCTCTTTAAAGAGTTAATAAGTTAAATGAAGCATGCCCTAATCCAGTATTAATTTTCTTTTCTCCCCCTATGGTGCTGGAGATTGAACCCAAGGGACTTCTACCTCTGAGCTATACCCCCAGCCCAATTCTATTTTTTATTTTGAAAGAGGGTCTCCCTAAATTGCTGAAGCTGGACTCAAACCTGCGATCCTCCTCTCTCAGCCTCCCAAGTACTGGGATTACAAGTGTGCACCCCCACCTGAATGTTGTCCTTTTCAAGCAGAGGAGATTAAGCCAGGCATGGTGGCATACACTTATAATCCCAGTACTTGGGAGGCTGAGACAGAGGGTTGCAGGTTCAACACCAGCCTCATCCACTTAGAGAGGCCCTCAGGAACTTTGCAAAACCTGTTTCAAAGTAAAAAATAAAATAGGGCTGGGAGTGTAGCTCAGAGGTAGAATATCCCTGAGTTCAATCCCCAGTATAACCACGATGGTGACGATGAAGAAAAGGGTTATAGACATGAAGAAAGGAAAGACCATGTGAAGTCACCAGAAGAAGATAGCCATCTGTACACCAAGAAGAGGCCCCAGAAGAAGCCAGCCTGCGGACACCACGAACTTGAACTTGCAGCCTATAGAACGGGGGACCATCCATTTCCATTGTTTAAGCTACCCAGCCGCTGGTCATGTGTTATGGCAGCTCGAGCAAGCTAACCCACCCCTTTTTTTTATTTATTACATTTATTGGTGCATCGTAGTTATATGTTTTGATAAGTGTCAGGGTATCAGAAGCATGCATGCACACATTGCTCATTTAGCCCTCCCTCAAATCCCACCCTATTCCCTCCCCTTAATATTGGGAGACTTCAACATACCTCTCACACCACTAGATCGATCTTCAAGACAAAAGGTCAGTAAAGATGCCTCAGACCTAAGGAACACCATAAACCAAATGGACCTAGTAGACACATACAGAATATTCCACTAACCCACCCCTTTTAAATCTACTTCCCTTTGCTGTGGCTTTTCAGTTCTCCTCAACTGCCCTCCAATAACCAAGGTTTACTACACCAGTGCTTCTCACAGAAGGTCCACAGACTTCCCAGAGATCTGAACTCCAATGAGGAGGGCCAGTCACCAAGAAAAGGCCGCTGGCAAGCCAGGGCAGAGGCTGTTATCGAAATAGGAGAGAAAGGCTAGGAAGAAGAATGCATTCTGGAAAATCACCCCTGGGCGAGGAGGGGGGTGGGAGAGATACTTCTTGAGAGCCGGAAGTGTGTTTCAGCTTGGGGATGAGAAAAAGAGAAAGAAAAGGTATTGTTAATTGACCAATTCCTTTGCATCAGACACTCTGCTAAATTGAATGCTCGGGATTTTTTAATGACATTTAACCCCTTAAGAGCCCTAGAAAAAGGATACTAATATTCTTCCCAATTCACTGATAAGCAACTGAGGTTCAGAGAAGTTAGGTAGACTTGCTCAAGGTCACACGAAAAAGGAGTGATTGAATCATACATCCACCCAGATGTGCCTTTCTTCAGGATCTAGGCTCAGTATCATTATACTCTACTTCAAGGTTCTAAAGCAGATGAATCAGGAAATGAAATTCCTAATAAAGATGGACAGCCACAGCCCTATGCTGGCATTTTTACCCATCCAGGATAGAGAACACAGAGAGGAACACCATATAAAAGGGAAAGAGGCACAGGAAATGACACTGAAAACCATACTGACTCTCTAGAAACTGGTCAAGCTAACCCCCACCAGACCACTCTAGTTCATTTCATTCTCTTGATCTCCTCCCAAATATAGATCTTAGGTCAGATTCCACAGACATGTGACTATCCTCACTTGAATCTCAGTTATCAACGAATTCTATTTTCTACAATCCTAGCCACCCTACCCCCATCCGAATTTGTACTTCACAGCTTTGAGGACTATTTCCACACAGCAGCCACCAGTTAACCACATTAGTGCCCTCTTCCATAGACCAACTTTCTACTTGCACAAATGTGTGTGTTTGTTCATAGACACCTGCTGACACCCAGACATGTCTGGGATAGCAATGATACTTTTCACCAGGCAAAACGTTTTGTGTTAAGAATCAATAGGACCAAAAATTTTTATTTCCAAAACAAAGTTTTTGGAAAACTTAAGCATGTGTCTTTGTGTGACTATAGGCAAATTCAATCAAAAAAAAGCTCAGATAAGAAAATACTGGCAGTTGACCAATACATCAGGATATTCTCCAGTTATGAGGATTTCAGCCCTAACTATTCAATAACTGCTTTTGCTCTGCCACGGTTCCTGCAAACCAATGTTGATTAAATACATTTTCTATGTATGTGAGTAATATTTTTCAAGATGTTTATGAATTCAAAGACTTTACTAGAAACTAAAATCCCCTGTTCTAGACACTCCACTTGTAGGGCTCATAAATCAAATGCCTGAACTTTTCCTACATCTTCCAGATGGAGCTTCAAATATTTTCAGTTGGCACAATAGCAAAAATGAGGATGGGCCTTGAAGATAACTCACATCCAGGTTTTAAGTGACATCACTAAAGATATTGGGCATATATGAATTTGGAGTATGTTTAAAAACTAGAATTTTAGTTTCTCCCATTCTCACTTCCCTCTTTTTGTGTAATACAATTTGAAACCATGTGTAATACAAGTAGCTGCATTAGAAGTCTTTTTCATATTTCAGGATTAAGGTAAGAGTTTTATTTTTCATTACAACTTTCTGAATATGGTAATCTTTATTTATACTGGTGAGATGTCATGTAAGTTATTTTCAATCACATCACTCTATTGTTTTAATTTTTGAAAAAGTAGTGTTCTGAATACTGACTAGCAAGCCTTTTAGAGTGCTATTATCTGCAAAGTACGACTACCATTATGTTTTCCTACTCTGATGATTAAAATTTGGTGCCATAAAGAAAGTTGTATTTCTTGTACTGAATAGAGTTGTGAATAAATGTTACAACCTTAATATCCCAAACATTATTGAAAATCTATTTCCTATACACTGACTACCATGACAATATACTTATCAATATGCTATGACTCCTTTAGATCTTGAATAATTTTTTTCTGGTTTTGTTCATACTTAGTAATGGGTTTCAAAACAGGTTTTGTGTTTTGTTTTGTTGCTGTTTTACAGTGCTGGGGATTGAACCCAAGGCCTTAAGCATGGTAGGTAAGCACTTTATCATTGAGCCACACACCCCCAACACAAAACAGGTTTATACCCCAAATGGGTCGTAGGCCTTGATGGTATCAGGTTCAGCCATTAATCAGGATTACTATAGCAATTTACATATTAATCATAACAATTATAAACTTGCATCTTTATGGAGAAAAGTAAATACAGATGACATTATCTCTACATTTTGCTCCTGATATTACCTGGTTAATACACATTTTTTCATAGCATCATTTTAGTACAACTATTTTGAAAAAGGATCATCTCATTTTCATTCTATGGAAAACTTTCCAATGTTTGGGGGAATTTCCAAATTGATGATAAAAAAATAAATCCAAAGAAGGAAGAATATTCCAAGTTAGCAACTTCTATGGACAGAAATTGGCTTTCTATCTCCAGCTAAAGTGAAATATGTCAAGGAAAGGTCATTTTGATCAACAGATAATCCCATAAATATCTTTTCTCATTTTTTGAAATAAGGGGAAGCAGAGAGGGTCTAGAATTCCAGGAAGATATACTCTAAACTTGCTGACAACCCACAAGCCGGAGAGGCAAGTTGATATCAGTGTTCTTCATAGTAAAACATAAAAAGATTTGCCAAAAATGTAATTGCTTACTTGTATCATTCATTAAATGTCTCAATTATAAGAAATATTCCAGAGAATATATAACTTACTATCCAAATAAACTTCCATTGAAAGTCTTACTAATTCTTATGTAAACTTATATAAAATAGATAAATTTTGATCCTGTAATTCAACACTCCCAAAACAGTTTTTAAATTCCCAAAACAATTTAGTACCAAATTTTTATGAATTATTGGTCCTTTTATAATTTTTTTATAATTTTTGACAGTAATGCCAAAGATGAGGTTGATCATTCTGTAATTCTCTAACACACAGCGATCATGTGTCTGGTCATGTTGAAGGAAAGTCCTTCCATGACTATAGGAAGACTCCCACAACTGATCTTCCATTAAAATGGAGTTGTCTTCCTTCCATCAAGCATCGGAAGGCCTGTCCTGAAGATCTTCCAGGGTTCTGGATCGGCCATTTTAACTAAATTTTTGATGCCCTCCAGAAGTGGCCACTAAATTCCCAGATCACACAATGAGACTTCTCATCCCAACAGGGAGAACGTTGTGTGTTGTCCACTTCTTTGTAGCCTTAACAAAAGTTTTCATTTCAGCCATCAGGAAGTTATGAATTAGAGTATGTCATGGGATATGACAGGCATGTTTAGAACTCTTCCTTATGGTGTATCTTATTAAAAATTTTTAAACTCATCTTTTAATATACTAGGTATGAAAATATTTAAGTAATGTAAAATACTATCTAGATGTACGTTTTTACTGTTCTAACTTGTGGGATTCTTGAAAGAATAAAAAAATTCTTCAAAGAATTAAAAAAGTATATACAATGCTATATTATAGGCTCAATGGAAAATAAGATAATGTGATAACAAAAAGTAAATGTGCAGAGTATCACTACATACCACTCTTTATTAAACTAATACACAAATGCTTCTTATTAAATAATTACTTCATATATCACTAAGGGTATTAATAAAGGGAGTTTTTTAAATACAGTCTACTTTTTGCTTTATTTATATCCATGATTCAATTAAATGAATTTTTTCAAATGGATTCATGTCATTTGGATCCATATATCTTAGATTTCACAAGTAGATCATGTAATAGTAGCGATGCTAATTTTTGTCCTCTAAACAACCATCTTTCCTAACATCTCCAAATGACACCATCCTAGGCAAGTTCTTC
Organism: Glis glis; assembly: GCA_004027185.1. Classification (NCBI taxonomy): domain Eukaryota; kingdom Metazoa; phylum Chordata; class Mammalia; order Rodentia; family Gliridae; genus Glis; species Glis glis. The sequence goes on from PVJS01038367.1 coordinate 9,865, forward strand.
ATCAGCTGTACAGCTGTGACATGAGACAATGTGCAGCATAATATGTTCTGCCACATCTGCTTGGTCTCTCACATATTTAACCAAGCTTTCATCTCTGAAGTACAAAGATAATTATTTCCAGAAGTCACTGATGGGAGCTAGCCCATTGGAGGACATGGGGTGTGAGAGATTTGCTTGACTTTCAGACAGTGAGAAAAAGTGAAAATCTCCAAATAGAAGGATTTGTGAGGTTCTACAGGAAATATGTGTTTTACAGTTTAATTTTTGTCTTAGAGAATGAGAAATCTATGATATGTCAGAAAACCCAATAAGGGTGGAGGAAAGCATGCCACTCTGCAATCATCCCAATGATTTAGAGTTCCATGAGTATACAAAAAAAAGGAAGGCAAAAACTGCTGCGAAATATTGAAAAGTCCCTAGTGGTGCCTAGGCTCCACCTTTGGCAGAGAGCTGCATACAAGCCCCATGTGGTCAAGAAAAGATGGGTTTTACTAGATCTATCCATTTTCCTGCAAATGACACAGTTTGGTTTTTCTTTATGGCTGAATAAAGTTCCACTGTGTGCATATACCACATTTTCTTTATCAGTTCATCTGTTGATAGATACCTAGTTTGGTTCCATAATTTGGCTACTGTGAATTGTGCTGCAATAAACATGGGTATCTATGCATCACTATAATATTTCAACTTTAATTCTTTTGGAAAATATGTGGAGGGAAATACACAAAGTGATGTGTGCATGTATGTTTGTATCACTTTGAATTTTACTACGATGTATAATTACAATGCACCAATAAAAGTATAAAACAGATGAGGTGGGTGTTATGTTCAGATATAGAATGACCCCTGAAGAGCTCAGGGGTGATGTAGTTAAGTCTTGAGAGTTGTAATCTCATCAGTAGATAAATCCATTGTGATGGATTTATCTGGGTGGGGGCCAGAGCCAATGGGGTGTGACTGAAGAATGTGGGTCCCAGGGGGTGTGGCCTTGGGGATTATATATGGTTCTTCCTCCCCTTTCTGGCCTCTGTGACGTGAGGAGCAGAGCTCTCCCTCTCTCTGCTTCCTGACACCATGCCCTGAGATCAGTGGTCCCTGGCCTCATATGGACTGAACCCAAAATCTCCAAGGAAACCGTGAGCAAATAAATCTGCCTTCCTCTAAATTGTATGATCAGTTCTTTGGATTATAGCAGTGAGAATGCTGACTAAGACAGTGAGTTATAAAAAAAAGGAACACTAACTTAAGTATTTCTGCCAGCAAAGTTAAAATTTCATTATCATTGTGCTAAAAAAAATCATCTGATTATTGAATTTCCTTTTATTAATTAAACAAATAAAAACAATTCTTATTTGCTTAAAATTTTGCAGGTGCTTTTAATTAATTGTTGCTTTGGTGTCATAACATTCAGAAACTGTCAATTTTTTTTCTTTCTTTTCACTTATTCTAGATGAGTTGGCTATGACAAGATAAAAAAAGTAATTACTACTATGTCTTCTGTCTGGGATAAATAATGAAAAGTTACTTCTTATTCAACTAAAATTGAAAAACAGCAGGGACATACTTGGTTGTTATCCTGTTAAAAACATGGAAGTTAATTTTTAAAAGAATTATTATTCATGGCTGGGTGTGGTGGCACACTCTTATAATCCCAGTACTTGGGAGTCTGAGACCGGAGGATCCGGGTTCGCGGCCAGCCTCAGCTATTTAGTGAGGCCCTCCGCAACTTTGTGAGACCCGGTTTCAAAAATAAAAAGTATAAAAAATAGAGCCAGGGGTGTAGCTCGGAGGTAGAACACCCCTGGGTTCAATCCTCGGTACTGCAAAAAAAAAGAAGAATTATTATTCATTTTTAAAAGAATATCATTAACTATTACTTTGTAAAGTTTATGATTATTACAATTAATTTATTGAACAAATGCTATACAGCAAACACTATGCTATGAGCTTTGCTTGCAATAACTTTTATCTTTTTGACTATATATTACAGAAATTTTCAAAGACTATATGAGAACTGAACAGTATAATGAACACCCATGTACTTTATCACCCATTCTCTACAATTACAAATTCATAACCAACCTAGTTATTTCTATATCCTCATCCATTTCCTTTCATCTATACTATTTGGAAGTAAATCCTAACCTTTATGTGATTTCACCCACAAATAGTTCAGTAAATAATGTCTTAAAGATAAGGATTCTTCTTTTAAAGCAGCATTATTTTATCAGAACAACTTCATGAATCTGGTACTATTAATAACACAACTTCCTAAATAATAAACCTAAACCTTAGAGGACTCATGTTCAAAGTACCCAGGTAGTATGCAATCTACTGGAGATACAACCACATCCAAAGTGAAGGCTCCTAAGCATTACATTCCCTCTCTAATCGATGATAATTTTACTCCCTAGAATCTTGTCTGATTTTTAATACCTCAGTACTGGTGTTCTACATGATAGCAAACACCAGGTACGGTGATTAAACTGGATTGCCAACTTGATTGGATTGAGAGGTACCTTGGATTAAGTGACTTTCCGTTGTTGTCCACAAGGATATTTCCAGAGATGATGTGCATATGGGACAGCAACCTGAGGGAGGAGACCCAGCCTGAATGTGGGGCCTGAATGGAACAAAAGGTAGAAGAAGGAGGAAGGGCAGCAGATGCTGGCTGGAGTCTTTTTAAGCAGGTCCTTTTCTTGTTGCTGCCATTGCCCATGAACATATGACTCCAGCTCCTGTCCAATGGGAACTCTTGCTAGTGATTTCTAAGGAATTTCCAGAGTGAGTTCTGTAGCTATTCTTATTATTTCCATATACCTGCCAATGGCCCTCCTAGTGGCTCTAAAATGGTGCCACTAAATCATATTATCTCTCAGTACAGGAGTTAGTTCATTGAACCCCAGGACATTGATTTGTTCACCTTTGCACCACCTTCAAAACCCTGACACACAGTCAGTGCTCACAACTTTTTGGAATCAATGAGTAATGCTAAGATTTAAACAGGATAGGTATTATTTGGAAATTACCAGCATAGAGGCACTGGTTGCAGAATTTAGAGTGGATGAGCTCCCCAAAGACATGGTACGCAGGAAAAGGGATGGGTCCCTGATGGAGTCTTCCCAATATAGACTACTCTTATTGACACTACCTGCTTCTTGCTTCCTCCCTTTCACACCCTATCCCCTCATTAGAGATGCTCTTCATCCTGCCTGAATTTTCTTTTTTATGGACTTTTAACATACTGTATAAATTTTTACTTATTTATTGTATTTATTGTTGTTCAACCCCCCTTGTTAGAATGTAAGTTCACAAAGATTAAGATCTTTGAGTATTCTGTTCACAAGTGTAACTTAAGTAGTTACAACAGTACTCAATAAATATTTGTTAAACAAATGAGAAACTATCTATACTTAGGGTACTTAATATGAGAAAAAATACTAAAAGAGTAGCCATAAATAGGAAGATAAATACAAGATCATCCTTTATGGGAGAGACAAAGGGAGAAAAGAATTTCAGTAAGTAAAGGATAGGTAGGAACTCAGATTGCTATGAACAATTTTAGGAAGAAGAAATCTAAGAAGAATTTCCGTATCTAGTCATAAAGGATCATTGATATTTGCAGAATAATTTCTGTGATAATGGGCAAAGAAACCAGATGGCAGATGGTTGAAAATGAAGTCAATGTTGAGAGAGGGAATGTCATCTAGCATAGGCCACCTTTTTGAGAAATTTAGGGGCAAATAACACACACAGTGAAAAAGAAGGTTGAGGCAATCACAGGGATGAGAAAAATTGTAAATGGTTTCAAAACAAGGAACAAATGGACAGTTGGCAAGATGCAGAAAAATACCAGTAAGAATGAGACAGTAGACATAAAATATCATTGGGGGAAAAAAGGAGGCAGACAGTAATAACAAGAGCACAAATAAGTTTCACCTTTTCAACTAGTCAGCAAACTTTCTTCCAAAGCAGTAATAAAAAGAAGCCAAGTGCTATGCACACAAATAATTTAGAAGGAGAGAATATAAAGGAGTTCATGTTTTATGGTAAAGTGTTTTGTGCATAACTGTAGCTATGTCCATACTTTCCATTCTGGTCACATATTAATATCATCAAATTTTGTACTGAGGCTGGATCATAACCTATTGATTATTTTCTACCTGAATGGATGCTGAAGGTACAGTACAGCAAATCATTTGTTCAAAAATATTTGTGAGATGTCTACTATGAACCCATAGCTGTTCAGGATGATAGGAAGAGCCGTGTTAAGAATTCTGAAGGGTCTGAGAGTTTACCCTATTTGTAAGCTCACAAATTAACCTGGAATGGTCTCACTGATACTGGTAGAAGATAAAAATACTCCTGGGTCAAAGTCAAAGGACTTTATTATTCACATCAAGCAGTATCCAAAGCATCAGATTTCTCTCTTTCCCCAAGGCTGATGAGAAGAAGACCATGTGATACACAGTGTGCTGCCCTGCAGGAGAGAAACTTGGAGCTCAGGGAACCCTAATTCTTTATAATAGACAGTGAGCCTGCCTGACTTTTCCACTAGAGGGAGACATTATCTTTCTTTTATATCAGAAATAATCATGCCTTCCCTTTGCTCTGCAGGGCAACAGTATTTCTATCTCCCAAGGCTTAGTTACCAAAACATCCTTTAAAAATAGTCCAGAAAAAAAAACCCATAACTGTCAGTATTTGCTCACAGGATGTACAGAAACATGAGAGCTACATGGACAATTGTCTATTGAGAATATAAGCCCTCCTTAAAAAGGAAGGGTTAGTATTGGCTTGAATTTGCTTATGAGTATGCCTCTTGATTCACTACTCTAATTAACCTGAGAGACAGATGAACACTAACTCTGTCCAACTTGTTTTATGCGGCCACTAATTAATTAATAATCTGCTCTGCCACTAACTAACCCAGCCCTGTGAAAATGAGAGACCATTTACTACTGCAAGAATTAAGTCCCTTGAGAAAGGCATTAATCCCTCTGAATGACAAGTCATCTCTCAAAGGTCCCACTTCCCAACACCAGCATAGGGCAATCAAATTTCAACATGGGGCTCTGAGAGGACAAACCATATTTTATTTTATTTTTTATGTATTTCCCTCAATAGAATGTAGACAAATTTTCTCAGATTTCGTTTATCTGAGGAGATCTTAATTTCATCTTCATGTTTAGAAAGTATCTTTGCAATGCATATAATTCTAATAATCATTAGAATTATCTTATTCTGAATTATCTAATAAGTCAGATCTTTATTTTATGTAAATACTTAAATATAGTGTTCTGTTTTTTTGTTTTGGGTTGTTTGTTTGTACTTTATGGGTTTTGTTTGGTTTGGTTTTTTTTTTCTCCTCCTATTTTTTTGGTTGAGAAGTCAGTTGTCAGCCTAATTGTTGCTCCTTTGAAAGTAATTGGGTTTTTTTTTCTTTTAGTTACATTTAAGATTGTTTGGACTGCTTTTCAGCGTGTGTGTGTGTGTGTGTGTGTGTGTGTGTGTGTGTATGTGTGTGTGTGTTACTGGGCACTGAACCCAGGGGCACCTCACCACTGATCTATATCCCCAACCCTTTTAAAATTTTTATCATGAGAGAAGGTCTTGTTAAGTTTCCCAAACTGGCCATGAATTTGTAGTGCTCCTGCCTCATCCTCCCAAGTAAGTAGGATTACAAGTGTGGGGCACCAAACCTGGTTTAGCATTTTTTTAAAATCAACTTTACTATGGTGTGAGTTGGTGTTAATTTTTCTTTAATTTTTTCTTTTTGTGCTTCATATGTGTGTGTGTCTGTGTGTGTGTGTGCGTGTGTGTGTGGTATTGGGGATTGAACCCTGGGGCATTCTACCTCCGAACTATACCCCCAGCCCTATTTTTATTTTTATTTTGAAACAGGGTCTTACTAGGTTGATGAGAGTGTCACTACATTACTGAGACTGTCCTCAAACCTGTGATTCTCCTGTCTCAGCCTCCCTTGGGATTACAAGTGTGCGCCACCACACCCGGCTTCATATGGTCTTTTAAATATGTGGCTTTATGTATTCAATCAGCTTGGGAACATTTTCAGAGATTTTTCTTTTTAAATATAACTGCCATTCCACTATCCATTCTTCTTCTGGAGTTACATTATATTTTTTCTTTTTTACTATATACTTTTATAATTCTGATTTTCTGTTTTGTATTTTTTGTCCTTTAGACTCTCTCCATGCTTCATTCTGAATTTTTTGTTCAGACTTACATCTCAGTTCACTAATTCTCTCTTCAACCATTTTAAATTTAGTATAGAACACATCTACTCAGCTTTTAGTTTCAGTAACTGTATTTTCTGTCCCGGAATCTTGAGAAAATAGAATTCAGTCCTCAGCTAAAACATGAAACCTTCTCTGTTATTTATTTAAACAAAATAAGCACTATCTACAGATTTGGAGTTCCTGTGAGTCTGTTTCTATTATTTATTTTTGCTATTTTTTTAGTATTGTTTCTTTTTCTGATTTTATTTTTTAAATTGTTATCTATACATTGTATTTATAAAATTTATTTTAAGAATATTCTGAAGGACTGGGGATGTAGCTCAGTGGTAGAGCACTTGCCTAGCATGTGCAAGGCCTTGGGTTCAAAAAGTAAATAAATTAATAAATTAAAAAATATTCCAGAAAAGAAGATAATGTTACAACTTACAGCTTTACTTTCCCTAGGAACACTAGTGAGGTTGGGACATCTTGATTCACTTTGAGATACTGAGGTGATTTGAAGCTGGACTTTGGTTCCTGCAAGTGCTGGACTCTGCCACTTCCCTCTTAACTTGCCCTTTACCCTTTCAAGTGAAGGAGCGTTCCTTCAGGGTTCCAACCTAAAGAAGGAGGATTCAACTGGGAACCCCTTTGGCAGGCTCTGGACTGTTTCTGTTCTCTCAGCCAAAAGTGCTATTCAATTTCTCACCCTTCTCCCAAATTAAGGAATTCGTACCCACACAACAGGTGAAAGTGTTCACGCAGCTGCACTGCTGTTTCTGGTTGTTTCGGACTCCAAGATCCTGAGCCAGTAACTTCATTAACGGGTTAGCTCTCCCATGCTTAATATCCTGTTTTATACAGCTTTTCTAGCACACAGCAGAGGCCTACTCCAGATTATCTACTTCACCATTCTCTTTTTCATTTATTTCTGATTTCTAAAACCGATGTTATTTTTGTCCATTTTATGATCAAACACCTCATTACAGCGGCCTTTTATATGTCTTTTGTTGAAGCTGATCTAATAGAATAAAGTAGAATTCCTGCGGGCTAAGTATCATCTTTTTTTAAGTGTTATCTTTAAAAAAAATTGTATTTTCATCCCCTTCACTTCTCTTTCCATTCAAGTTTAAATAAAATACATTTAAAATTTTTTTTAATCAAGAGTGGAAGTGTAGCTTAGTAGTAGACTGCTTGCTTAGCATGCGCAAGTCCCTGGGTTTGATTCCCAGCACCACAAAAAAAATCTTTTTTAATAATTTTATACTTTTTAGATAAAGTAGATATTTTTCAGCTATATGACATACCTCCAAAGTAGCTCTGGTTTGTATCTAGAGATCATGGCATCTCGGTAAAATGTATGTCAAATACTAACTTGTACAGAAGCGCTAAAGACACTTTTTGTCTAAATATTACTCTGAATGAGCAATTTTTGACATAGCTTTTGAAAACAATAATTGGCAAGCTTCTTTTCTTCGTGGGTAGCATGGTTTCTTACTATACTGCTAGAGCTTGTCTCCGCTGATTGTTTTGTTTGTGATTAGTTATTTGTCATTTTGCCCATTCACTTGACAGAGAATGAAATGGTATTTGAAGACTGGAGATGAATTATAGTAGGAGATTTCTTGGAGTCTCATGGCGATGCTCCCAGAGAGCCCATCCATGAGTGCCTTAGATAGTCAGGGAAACTTGATGGCTTCCAGGCACAGCTAATTTCGAAGAGAAATAGATGGAATTGGATTACTCTAGGAACTCTCAGTTCTGTTTCCCTTAACTGAGCTCCCGTAGCATGTGTGTGCATCCAAGTCAGCTTCTGCACCACCCCAAGTCCATGCATTTGTCTGCTTTCTGGCAGGAAAACTTCCCTTTTCTGGAGATGAAGGGAGCTGCTCTGGCAGTTGCTCCCCATTTTCTCATGTTCTCCGGGCGCATGAGCTCACCCTCCTCAATGAGCACCACTTGCTCTGGTCCTGGAGGTTCCTTGTTACTGAGAAGCAAGATACTAAAGCATCAGCTGGGAGCCCTTAAGTGTGAAGATAAACCCTGAACAGTTGGAGGGCTGGGAGATAAGTTCTACTCTCTTTCTCCACTCAGTAGCTTCATAAATATGCATGGAGCTATCTAATGAAAATGAATGCTCAGCTCATTATCAAGCTGTATCTAGCACAATAATGTGCTCCCTCATATTTTATGTCCCTCGCCTTTGCCCTCATGCTTACATTTCTGGATTGCACGCTCCAATAAAGCATTAGCACATCTGTTTTTGCCTGGAGCTCTTTCTAGGGCACCTTGGCTAAGAGAGACCATATCAGCCACATGAGGAGTACTGATGGCTGGGAGACTGCAAACTTTGTAGGCCCTTCATAAACACATGTGCAATATTGATTAAAGACTTATGCTTACCAGAAGATATCTTGATACAGATGATTAGCCCATTGAAGTTTGAAATGGTAAAAATAGCAAAGATTTAGTGAGAATTTGCTGCCTGCCAGATGCTGTGATAAGTACTTTGCAAAGGTTATCTCTTTTAGTCTTCTCGGTAGTCCAGTTGGTTGGTACTACTATTAATCCAGCTTTTACTTATAGAGAAATTGCTCATTTAGGATCATGAGTTAATATCAGAGCTGGGATTCAACTTCACAACTTAGAGTCTTGACCACAAACTATGATACCTGTCCAGAGTTTTATATTTCCTTTTACACTTCTATTTTTAGTTTATTGGCCTTACTATTATTTCCTACTACTGTCATGAGGTCTAGGAAGGATATCTGGAGAAGGTAGATACTTTCCAGTATCTTTTATCTCTATTCTCTAACAAATACTGTTTTTAGGACACTTCTACTGTGTTTATGTCTCCATTTAGCACTACTTCTTTCATAGTGTGAACAATGTCATCTTCACCCTTAACTTCAAAGAAAGCCTGTGGTTGTTTCTGTGAGGAGTGCAGAAACAAAAGGAATAAATATCAGAAATTTAAAAAAATTTTTGCAGTACTGAAATTTGAGTCATAAATGTGCAAGAAATACCTACATGTTGGCCATGATTTAAGGAGGCATGAAAAGCTTTAAAAATCTAGTCAGATATTAAATTTGAGAAGATATAAAAAGTGATAAAGATTGTTACTAAGCCGGGCGTGGTGGCGCACGCTTGTAATCCCAGTACTTTGGGAGGCAGAGACCGGAGGATCCGGGTTCGTGGCCAGCCTCAGCTCTCTCTCTCTCTCTCTCTCTTTCTCTCTGTCTGTCTGTCTGTCTCTCTCTCTCTCTCTTCTTAGTGAGGCCCTCCGCAACTTCGTGAGACCCGGTTTCAAAATAAAGTATAAAAAATAGGGCCGGTGGT
>PVJS01038368.1:0-19446 GCA_004027185.1 Glis glis
AGAGAGAGAGAGAGAGAGAGAGAGAGAGAGAGAGAGCGCACGAACGAGCTGAGGCTGGCTGCAAACCCAGATCCTCTGGTCTCCACCTCCCAAAGTACTGGGATTACAAGCATGCACCACACCACCACGCCCGGGTCTCTAATTTTTTTTTTTTTTTGAAACAGTGTCTTGCTAAGTTGCTGAGGGTCTCCCTAAATTGCTGAGGCTGGCCTCTAACCTGCTCTCGTCCTGGGATTAGAAGCCTGTGCCACCACACCCAGCTTGCCCTTTTTTTTTTTTTTTACAGATGTGGAAATTGAGGCTGAAAGAGATTGAGTGATTTGCCCAAACTTACCCAACTATATGGTAAAGGTAACCCTTGGTTGTTTAATCCTAAGATCTGCGTAGTCATTTCTGGCGAGGGAGGGGAGTAGAGTGAGTTTCTTGAGGTAGACTTATACACAGCAAAATGCGTCTCAAGTGCTTAGCTGGGTGGATCTGTAATGTGAGACCCCGCCTAGTTCAAGACACGGTTGTTCCCATCACTCCAGGACGTGGTCTCGCACCTCCTCGCATGGGTGGCCACGCTCTGACTTCCGTCACCATCGGAAAGCGCGGCCTGTCCTTCAACTCGGTAGAAGGGATCGCGCCGTGTGTGCTCCAAGTGTGGCTTCTCACTCCGGTGGTGGCGTGTGCAAGCTAGGGCACGCTCGGAGGCTGCTGAGTCCTGTCTGCCCTTCTTGGTGACTCGCTGCACACCAAACCATAAACAAACAGCGGGCGCCGTGTGCAGACGAGCTGAGTCACCATCTCCAGTGGCCGGGTCGGGTCAGGCAGCACCTCCAGCGAACTGGCTGCGTCTGTATTTGTTTCTGGTACGAAAGTGAAAACCAAAGCCTTGGCCAACTTTCTTTGTTTAATGACTTTTGTCCTCTAATCATTTTAGATGTTTATTTGGAGACAAAATTAACTGTCAGGACACACCGGCGGGCAACTCCTTCATTGTATTTTGTCACAGCACAGGCGACAGTGGGTATTGCCGTCTCGGCCTTGGGATGGATGACGGCCATCTACTACCTCTCGTGTGTGTGTGTGTGTGTGTGTGTGTGTGTGTGTGACTGAAGATCAAACCCAGGGGCGTTGTACCTCCGAGCTACACCCCCAGCCCTTTTTTAATTTTTTTGTTTGGAAACAGGGTCTTGCTAGGTTGCTGAGAGTCTCACTAAATTGCTGAGGCTGGTCTTGAACCTGCGAGCCTCCTGTCTTGGCCTCTCAAGTCCTGGGATTACAAGCGTGTGCCACCACCCGCAGCTTCTTCTGTCTCTTTATAGCACAGTGCTGAGTAGAAACACACCCAGAAGAAAATGAGAACTGCTCACTGCTGGTCTTGAACTGGGTTTCTTCTTTGCTTTATCTCCTCTTGCATTATTGTTGCCCATTAAGTGTTTTTACAGGCAGAAAAGATAAAACACTACGTGCACACAGGCTGTTTCTCTCTCTCTCTTCTCTCTTTCTCTTTTTTTCTTCTGGAGGTTGAACTCAGAGGCATTCTACCTCCAAGCTACACCCCAGCCCTATTTTATTTGTTATTTGGAAACGGAGTCTTCCTAAGTTGCTGAGAGCCTTGCTAAGTTGCTGAGGCTGTCCTCGAACCTGCAATCCTCCTGTCTCTGCCTCCCAAGTCCTGGGATTACAGGCGTGCGCCACCATGCCTGGTTCTTCTTCTTTTCTTAAAGGCAGCATAGCCAGGTGGCGCAGACACTGGCATTGGCGTTTACCAGTTGTGGGACTCGGGTAGGACACTTGTCCCGTCTGCGATTCCATTTCCTCAGGGACAGAATGGGGACAGGAATAGTGCCTACACCACAGAGGCACTGCAAAAAGCAAATGAGCAGCGCCTTTATGCGCACCTCGCGAGCACCCCAAAACAGTGCTTGGCGCACGATATGCTCTCAGAAAGCACAAGCTGTTACAACTATCGGAACAGCGCCCAGGGCCTATGAGTGCTTCATGCAAATATTTGAGACTTGAAAAACACGAATTGGCTTTAAAATGTAAAAGGCAAAATTCAAAATCAAACCAATGGCTTGGCGTGGTCGCACATGCCTGTAATCCCAGTACTTGGGAGGCTGAGACAGGAGGATCACAGGTTCGAGGACAGCCTCAGCAACTTAGCCAGACTCTCAACAACCTAGTGAGACCCTGTTTCAAAACAAAACAAATAAAATAGGGCTGGGGGGGTGTAGCTCAGAGGTAGAATGCCCCTGGTTTCAATCCCTAGGACCACAAAATAAACACATAATACATACATACATAAAACGAAACAGTACATAGTGACATAAGTTTTGTGGTGGGCCCTTTACTGCTCATGAATACCCCCTGCAGTTAGGCAGGGCCCGTGGCTAAAAGGAGGGCTGTTGGGTGTGTCTGAAAGTGGCTGTCATTGTCACTACTGGTATGAAGCAGGTCAGGGTCAGCTATGACTCTCCGGCTTCCTCTTTCCCAGGTAAGGTGACGGGAGAGGTCCTCCTTTCTCATTGGTCCCACTGCAAGATGGTGATGCTTCTAGAGTCTGGGTTGCCCGGGGTGACATGGAGCCAGGCACCTCCAAACCTCACTGCGCATGTCCTGAGTCAGAAACAAACTGTGGAGCCGGGCGTGGTGGCGTAAGCTTGTAATCCCAGTACTTGTGAGGCAGAGACCGGAGGATCCAGGTTCGCGGCCAGCCTCAGCTACTTAGTGAGGCCCTCTGCAACCTCGTGAGACCCGGTTTCAAAATAATGTATAAAACAATAGGGCCGGGGGTGTAGCTCGGAGGTAGAACGCCCCTGGGTTTAATCCCCGGTACCAAGAAAAAAATAAAAAGAAACAAACTGTGGCCGGGCGTGGTGGCACACGCATGTAATCTGAGTACTTGGGAGACCGAGACTGGAGGATCCAGGTTCGCAGCCAGCCTCAGCTACTTAGTGAGGCCCTCCGCAACTTAGTGAGGCCCTGTTTCAAAATAAAGAATAAAAAATAGGGCTGGGGGTGTAGCTTGGAGGTAGAATGTCTCTGGGTTCAATCCCCAGTACAAGGAAGGAAAGAAGGAAAGAAGGAAGGAAAGAAGGAAGGAAGGAAGGAAGGAAGGAAGGAAGGAAGGAAGGAAGGGGAAAGAAGCTGTGTTAAACTGCACCGCAGAGATGCTCAGGACCGCGACCTCAACAGACTCTAGACCAACATGACTAATGTGTCTACGTAGCACAGCAACCATTTCATTACACTCCGTTCTATCTGATTCTTCCTTAGTTGGATGTAAAGGCTCCCCAAGAGTGGGGGTCTGGTTTTTGTTCACTAACGTGGGCCAAGCTCTTAGAACAGTGTCTGGGACAATGGAGCACTTCAATAAATATTTATGATAGAAGGCATTTTAAAAGATACGAGAAGACTAAGAGTGGGCCTTTTGCAAAGAAGAATGTTCAAGACCCGAAGAGGTCTTAAAATAGCTCAGATGGGTTTGGATATAATAAACGGGACTGGCCACACTACACCTCCACGAGAGAGAATTCCAGCTCTTCAGGGTCCATCCTAAAGTCCAACGGAGGAAATGGAGACAAAATTCAGAGATGGGAAAACCACAGTTCATCAGCAAGGCCTGGCTCATGCTCATGCCATTTTTAAATTCCCGTGTCTTCTGTTATTCTTTACAGGGAAGAGGACAGAGAGAAATGCATTTCTGTGAATAATGTAATTCTTTCAGAGCAGGGCATGGTGGCACACACCTGTAATCCCAGTTCTTGGGAGGCTGAAACATGAGGAGTGCAGGTTCCTGGCCAGCCTCAGTAACTTAGCGAGACCCTCAACAACTTAGCAAAACCCTGTTTCAAAATAAGAAGTCAAAAGGGCTGGGGGTGTAGCTCAGAGGTAGAATGCCCCTAGGTTCAATCCCTAGTACCAGAAATAAAAGAAAGTTCCTTCAGAGAAAAGTCAGGAGATGTGATGTGTGACTTGCCTGTACTTTTAACTTCAATTTTTAGCTTTAGGTGAGGTATTATGTTGTTTTTAAATATAGAAACTTCAAGCTCTAAAACCACCACAGTAAGATGACATTGGTAATTATACTGACAGCTGCAGATATTAGCATGAACTCAATACCAAGAATAACTCAGACCATGGATGATGGGAATCAGAGAAAACAGGCAGAGGCGCTGAAGAAGTTAATGTGTTTTGACTTTCTGCTTTCTTTGAGTTAGTTTTTACTTTGAAATTGTGAGCCTAACTTGCTCTTCTGATATAAGATAAAAATACGATGGCATTCATTGACTTTGAATAAAAAATGAAAATATGAGATCTAAGCAAATTTTTAAAAATTGTATTATTGTTTTGATTTGTACCAACTTACAGGATACATGTGGTAGTGTGATACACGTATACAGTGTGTACAGACCAAGTCAGGGTAATTAATGTTTTCATCTCCTTATCATTACTCTGTGTTTGAGGCCTTCGATCTCCTTTCTTCTAGATATTCACAAAATATATAATAGATCATCATGAAGTATAATCGCCGCACTGTGCTGGAAGACACCAGACCTATTACTTACATCTGTGCTGGGGTCCCACCATTATCCAAACTTCAACTATGCCCCCTCCCATCCAGGCCTCTGATATTGTATATTCTGGCTGATTTCTTAGTTTCCATATTGAGAGAAAACATAAGGTATTTGTCTTTCTTGTCTGACATTTCATTTAGCAGAATGTCCTCCATTCCCATCCATTTTACTCCAAAAGATAGGGTATCATTTTTTTTTTTTTTTGCGGTACCGGGGATTGAACCCAGGGGCGTTCTACCTCCGCGCTACACCCCTGGCCCTATTTTTTATACTTTATTTTGAAACCAGGTCTCACGAAGTTGCGGAGGGCCTCACTAGGTAGAGAGAGAGAGAGAGAGAGAGGGAGGGAGGGAGAGAGAGAGAGAGAGAGAGAGAGAGAGAGCTGAGGCTGGCCGCGAACCTGGATCCTCCGGTTTCCGCCTCCCAAAGTACTGGGATTACAAGTGTGCACCACCACGCCCAGCGGGTATCATTTTTTATGGCCAAATAGTATTCCATTGTGTATACAGACTGCATCTTCTATATCCATTCATCCATTGGTGGGCTTCTAGGTTGATTCCATATCTCAGCTACTGTGAATAGCACAGCAATAAATATAGGTGTGCAGGTCTCTTTTGGATAAGATAATACTATTTCCTTTGGCTATGTACCCACAAATGGGACAGCTAGGTCATATGGTAATCCTATAGTTCTATTTTTAGTTTCTTGGGGAACCTCCATACTGTCCTCTATAGTGGCTGTACTAACTTAATTCCCACCAACAGGGTAGGAGAGTACCTTTTTTTCCCACATCTTTGCCAGCATGGATAATTTTTAATTTTCCACCTTTTATTCTTACAAAAAAGATAGAATAAAATAACCATATTCCAACATGGATAGTATTTTAAAAGTAATTTTTCATATTTCACTAGCCATTTGCTGTTTTTGTTTGTTTTGGTGAGCTGGGAGTAATCATCATTTACCCATTTTTTTCCCTACCAGTTTATTTATCTTTTAAATACATTTTTTGAAAAGGCAGAAAATTAAAAAATAATAGCTGGGCATGGTGGCACACATCTGTAATCCCAGTACTTGGGAGGCTGAGACAGGAAGATCACGGGTTTGAGGCCAGCCTCAACAACTTAGTGAGACTCTCAGCAACCTAGTGAGACCCTGTTTCAAAACAAAAAGTTAAAAAAAGGTCTGGGAGTGTGTGTATCACAGAGGTAGAATGCCCCTGGGTTCAATCCCGAGTACAGAAAGACGGACGGACAGACGGAAAGAGGGAAGGAAAGAAGGAAGGAAGGAAGGAAGGAAGGAAGGAAGGAAGGAAGGAAAGAAGGAAGGGAGGAAAGGGAAGAAAAATAAGTTTTGTGTTGAGAGACCATCTACCTGTCATCTACCTCTTTGGAAGACTCGACAGTCCCAGATTGTCACAGGGTTCAGGGGCAGACAGAGCCCAGCTGCTGACCACACAGCCACTACTCCATCTGGTCTTGGTGGCTAGGACGTGGGGCGCCCAGCCTAGGACTTGACAGACAAGCGCTGATCTTCTCGGGATCTGCATGGTATCCAGCCCTGAGAGAAAAAGTCAGCTCTGACAACAGCCACCGGAGCCGCGTCTCCCTGGAAGAAGACCGTCTGCTGCTCCAGGAAGCCCGCAGGACACGCCTACCCCGACGGCCTCGCTGGAACCACTATAGAGAGACGGCACCCTCCTGCAAATCTTTCTTCATCTGGGCACCTCCCTGGCAAGCGCTCCCTCAGCCCGGGGCGCCAGGCTCAGCAGGTGCAGAGGGTGGAACAGCACTGTGCAAAGCTGGTGAGAGAACTACCCTGCCGGCATGGACACCTGGCACAACTGCTCAGGCCCTGGCACTCCACTGTGCGCAGGACTTTGGAGAGACCAAGAAGCCGGAGTCGAGGAAGAGGGGAATTTCTCCTCCAGCTGTTTTCCCATGTTGGATCCCCTAACTGCTTGGAGCATCAACTCCCTGGCACTTCTAGAAAGAACCTGTCCTGTGCTGCCATAGCCCCAGGTGGTCCTGAGAGACACAGGTGTGTGGAACAGGAAGCCGAGGGCACGCGTGGCAGGTGATCCCAGGTGCGCAGTGGGCGGGGCCTGGCAGCCTCTGCAGGAAGCTGAGTTCATCTCTCGTCTTCACAGCGCCGGGTACGAGTGAGCATTTATACCTGCGATGGCTGGAAGCTCACGCTCATGTAGACAGCTTAACGAGATGCATTTAAGTGACTAATTGCATAATCACCGTGTGTTCAAATCTCGTGTGTGTGTGTGTGTGTGTGTGTGTGTGTGGTGGGGGGGATTACTGAGAACCTCCGTCCTCTGCCCGCAGGCAGGTCATGGCCTCTCTCTTGGGAATGCTCTCGTTGCTCCCCGAGTAAAGCGCTGGGTTGGTTTAATAGGCAGGAAAATCTATTTTTACTCGGTTCTCCTGCAAGGCGCTGGCCCGAGGCCCGGTTGCCGTGGTACTGATTCCCAGCAGCCTGCGGCCGCAGGGACACGGCATGAGTGAGTCGAGGTGTAATTGAAGGTGGCACTCCACTGTGGACGTGGCCAGTCTGCTTCTGGGTATTGTGGGGGAGGGGGCAGCACAAGGACCCTCGATGACATCACTCCTTTCCTTCCTCCCAGGGGTGTGTGTGTGTGTGTGTGTGTGTGTGTGTGTGTGTGTGATGGTCAGCTCTCTCGGGCAAACCAGGCATATGATACCAAGACAGCCAATGTGGGTGGCCTGGGGTGGCAAATTCCCAGAGTGGCTTCTCTTAGTTGGTCAACTTGGGTGCCATGCCTCCCAGGCTCCTCCTCCCGAGCCCCTAAAGCAGCCATCTTTGACAGGCCACGGGGTAAAGGGTTCTTGGGGACAGTCCTGACTTGCACCGGTGGCCTCTGTACTGTGGATATGGGCAGGGGGTCAATTCCTGCAGCTTCCGTCCCCTGCAGGGGCACGCTCAGTTCTGTAGCTCTGGCCCTCCCTGGCAGTCCATGCCGAGCAGAGCAGGCTGGGGAAACTGGGATGACGACCCCAGTCGCAGGGCGTGGAGGCCACGGCACCCAGCGCGTCCTTTCTCCTGGTCCTCGATTTTCTCATCCTCTCACCCCTTCTCCCCGATAAGACTCCAACAAACATTCCGTGGGAGGCCTGCCATTCAGGGAGATGTTCTCTTCCAAATCCTTGATCCCATAATCAGTGAGTGTGCACCCAACTCACACACACCTGACTCCCATTTACTGGAAAAGTAATTACGGCACAGAGAAGATGACTCAATACTTTTAACTAAGACTGCTAAGCTGGCTTTTATATCCACGGCCAAATGGACTCACCTGCATAGAAAAGTCACTGGAAAATCAGAAAATCCACATTCTAGTTTCAAGAGTCAACCTCAAACCCTGCTAGCTCTAGAATCTGGGGAGGAGCCAGGAAGCTCCTTGGGGCAGGTTTCCGCCTGTGGCTTGGGGGTGAGGACACCTGGTCGCCCCACTTGGAGACTCCAGTGAGATCATGCCTGCCAGAATCAGGCTGTTGCAACGTGGGGGCTTACTGAAAGAATATTACAAAGCAATGAAGAAGACAGACTCTCATGGAAATTTTTCAAAAGGAATCTTAGCCCTACCAAGCCTTAAAGTGGCTGGAATCGGACCTACAGCAGCTCCGAAGATCTCAGCAGAGGAAGTTCACGGAGCTTCTCAGTTACACCGACAATTCTAATAATAATAACAACAAAGTTTGGCCAGCACTGACTCTCTGCAGAAAATGCTCAGACCTTTATACAGTTACCCTTTTACTCAATTACTCCTCACCACAACACCACAAGCCCAAAGCTCCGGTGAGCTCTCCTGGTCTAATGATTTCTCACAATTCCAGCTTCAACAACAACTTCTCGGCTGGCCCATCATTCTCCCCTCAGGGCCCTCATGGTGCTTCCTCTCAGAAGGAAGCTACAATGTCTGCTACTACTCCTTTTTTTTTTTTAGTCTTTTTTTTTTTGCAGTACCGGGGATTGAACCTAGGGGCACTCTACCTCCGAGCTACACCCCCCCTATTTTTTATACTTTATTTAGAAACCGGGTCTCACGAAGTTGCGGAAGCCTCACTAAGTAGCTGAGGCTGGCTGTGAACCTGCGACCTCCTATCTCAGCCTCCCGAGTACTGGGATTACAAGCGTGCGCCACCACGCCCGGCTCTGCTGCTACTCCTGATCATTGTCCTGTTTTCCCAGCTCAGATTCCTAAGAGCAAGGACATTACCCAGCCGTAGGAACCTGATGCTGTCAATCCCCAGTACCAAAAAGAAAGAAAAAGAAAAAGAAAAAGAAAATTGGTATGAGAATGGTGAAATGTGCTGTACAAAATTCCAGAATCTTCGTGATCCTGTTGATTTTCCTCCCTGTACCCAGCCTCCCAGAAAAGGCAGACCCAAGCAAGGATTCCTGCACACTGTGGCTTTCCCTGCTGCCTGGCGGGAGCCCTACTCCCTGCCTCCGGAAGTGCATGTGCCCCTTGGTTGGAAGCCTGGAGATCCGCCCTTGTCCCCTGAGCTAGGTGCTCTGCCTGGTAACTGGTCTCCCCCATCCTTCCTCTTTCCATCTTCCACTATAGTGTTGGGGTGTCTCCTAGGCTTCCTTTTGCCCCATCTCTTTGATGGATAATAGACAAAACACTGCTGTTTCAGAAGGTACAGGGCATCTTTCCCTAGTTTCCAGACCAGAAGTGGGGTTTCATATTTTTCTATCCTGGAGGCCGGTGTTGCACACCTGCCCAGTCTCAGCATCCTTCAGAGCACTTGTTGAAGATGGAAGCCCCATCCTCCGCAGGGACGCTGGCTCAGGAGTTGGGAGATGATGGTCCTAGGAGCTTCTCTTTCTGCGCGGTGTCCTGGGTAGTTCTAATGATCACCTGCAGAAAATGATTCCATAGGTCATTTCCACGAGGTGCTGGGCATTCTACTCCAGTGTTCATTCACATTGCCATTTTATATGTAACCAAACACAGCAAGACACTGTGTCTGATGCCCTGCCCCATCATCTCATGTAATACCGATCAGTTATTTTTATACTCAGCACAATTATCCTTCGGTGGTGACTGCAGAGGAAGTAGAAGAGCAGAGGTCAGCTGGCTTGACCAGGTCACACAGCTGGAAAGTGGTAGAGCCTGAAGTTGAATCCAGGGCTTCTGATTCCAAGTCCCGGGCTTCTCTGAAGGGACCACATTGTCTCCTGTCCTTAGACTGTATTGCCACAAGCCCTTGCTCCTCTAGATGTGGCTGGCAGACCCTCACTACCGGCATCACCTGGAGCTTGTTACCAATGCAGAATCTCAGGGCCACACTGGGTCTCCCAAGTCTGCATCTGCCGCTTGATAAAATCACCAGTTGATTTTCATTCACACTGACGATCTAGAAGCTCAGGAGGCTATGGAAGGGTTTGAGCACAGGTTGCTGGGGTGGGGGGAAGAGAGAGAGAATGTGTGTTTGGACACGGGGGTACGTGCAACCTGGAAAAGTCTAATAGTTCGAAGGCAGCATGTTCTTCCTCGGATACCATCACTTCCACATTCTGTTTACCGGGGCAGAAAATTGTTCCCATCTAAGGGGACAGTTTAAAGTGAATTTTGGGAGGAGGGTGCATTTGCAATCCAAAAGAAGTCAGCCAGTGACCGCAACAAGGCAAGCGTGTCCAGGGAGCGGCTACTCCTGGTCCCCTGTGAGGTCTTTGGGCCTCTGCAATGAGAGGCCCCCTGAGGGTGTGTTGCTGGACATCTCTGTGCACCCTTTAAAGCAAAATTTTTATCTATATTCCTTTTTTCCTGAGTGTCGAGGGCACCTGAGAATGCAGCTTCTCCTCTCTAACTTTGGAGTCTCTAAAACAAACCTAAAAGCAAGCCGATTACTGCATGAAATGGAAGGGCTGGTCTTATGTGGATCAATAGCAGCATCTAGTGGCCATGTGTGGGTACTGCATCTACCAATTTTTTTTTTTTAAAAGGTACAAAATACCCACACCTGTCGATTTGTGGTTAAATTAAGCAAAGCTGTTGTTGGCACACTGTGAGAAAGAGAAACACCAGAGAGGCGAAAGGGAAAGGAAACGGTAACTTCAGGGAAGTCAGTTAACACCTGACGCCTCCAAATACAATTGAATCGAGGTTTTCACAAGCAGCGGAAACGAAGCCGGCTGGGGAGGGTGCTGGGAACCCTGCAGGTTTTTCATGGTTGTGAGGTGCGTAGACCACAGAGCTCCCCGACTAGAGGATGCCTACTGAAAGGACATCAGAAAACAGCTCTCAGATTCCAAAACAGGGTCTCACTAAGTTGCAGAGGGCCTCACTAAGTTGCTGAGGCTGGCCTGGAACCCACGATCCTCCTGTCTCAGCCTCCCAAGCACTGGGAGACCAGATGCCAAAACCAAAGGCAATTTGCCTTCTTGAATGCTTGCACTGGAAAAGAACTTACATGTTAATGAGCATCACTGGAGAGGTTGCTACTAGAACAAAGAAAGTGTAAGGAAGAAACTTAGTGATTAGAAGGGCAGAAGATAGTGAAATCGGAAATAAGAATATAATACGGAGAATAAAGACAGCCAAAGAAGTTGGTGTTTGGAAAAGGCTAAAAACTAGCCAAGCATGGTGGTGCACGCTTGTGATCCCAGTGCTTGGGAGGCTGAGACAGGAGCATCGTGGGTTCCAGGCCAGCCTCAGCAACTTAGTGAGGCCCTCTGCAACTTAGTGAGACCCTGTTTTGAAATAAAAAGATAAAAAGAGCTGGGGATGTAGCTCAGAGATAGAATGCCCCTGGGTTCCATCCCCAGTACCACAAGGAAAAAAAAAAAGGCTAAAAACTGATAAGCCTCTTCCAATACTGATTTTAAAAAAAGCAATTAAGAGAGGAGCCATAGTAACTAAGCTACCGAGATGAAGCAGCTCAAGGTCAAAGCTCTTTTGTCATCTGAAGGTGACTAATAAGCCAGGAGCTGCTGACCCCGTCACACGCCTCATGTATCAACTGCATCCCAGGGTCCCACAGCCCTGCCGCTAGAGAGACGGTTGATCTCACACCTCCACATTTTCACCTCCTTTATCTCTTTGATGTCCAGAAAGTTAACATGAATGTTTCTCCTTTGAGATTAATAAAAGCTAATATTAATTAAATGCTTATTATCACCAAGCAGCATGCAAAGCAATCCCTACAGAGACTCAAGGTGCATGGGGCCCCTGAAGTTATTCCCATCATTTCCACAGTATACATAAGGAAGCAGGTGAGAGAGAGAGAGAGAGAGAGAGAGAGAGAGACAGAGAGAGAGAGAGAGAGAAAGAGACACACATACACACACAGAGAGAGAGAGAGAGAGAGAAAGAGAAACACATACACAGAGAGAGAGAGAGAGACAGAGACAGAGAGATAGAGACAGAGAGACAGAGACAGACAGGAAGGAAGGAAGAAAGGAACCAGGCGTGGTGACGCACGCTTGTAATCCCAGTACTTGGGAGGCTAAGACCAGAGGATCCAGGCTCGCGGCCAGCCTCAGCTACTTAGTGAGGCCCTCCATAACTTAGCAAGACCCTGTTTCCAAATAAAGAATAATAAAAAAAATAGGGCTGGTGGTGTAGCTTGGAGGTAGAATGCCCCTGGGTTCCATCCCCAGTTCTGCAAATAAAATAAAATAAAATTAAATTAAATCAAATTCCTTCTAACAACACCGTAGTAGACTGCGGGTGAGGTGATTTGATATAATCTCAGGGCAAGGCCACTTAAATACCGACTCTCTCCAGTAAAAGCAAATCAGTAATTGACCTTTATGCATTGCGAGAGTAAATGATTGGCTAAATCAATTTCTGGATAACATTGGAGGGATGACGAAATCAAGCCTGTTAGCTGCTTCTATGACCTGGACAGCTACTTAAACCTGTCATTTATAACGGTGCTTCCAGGAGCCAGCATCTTTTAGTGGCCACAAGGGGGTGCTGAAGGACTACACACTTGCCCCCACCAGCCCTCCCTTCCATTTCTTCATGAATAGCACTGTGCGTGCGTGCGTGCGTGCGTGTGTGTGTGTGTGTGTGTGTGTAAATGTAACTGGGGATTGAACCTAGAGGCATTCTACCTCCTAGTTACACCCCCAGACCCCCCTTTTTTGTGTGTTGCTGAGGATTAAACCCAGGGGCGTTCTACATTTGGAAACAGGGTCTCCCTAAGTTGCTGACAGCCTCACTAAGTTGTTGAGGCTGGCTTCGAACCTACAATCCTCCTGTCTCAGCCTCCCAAGTCCTGGGATTACAGGAGTGTGCCACCACGCCCGGCATCCCCAGCCCTTTTTTTATCAAATTTTTGTTTTTTAAAATAGGGTCTCGCTAGGTTGCTGAGTCCAAGTTGCTGATGCTGGTCTTGAACCTGTGATCCTCCTGTCTCAGCCCCCCAAGTCCTGGGATTACAGGTGTTGAACAATCTTCATCTACAAGCGGGTTGCTAGTGACCCCACCCTGTGTCCAGCCTGCATGGACTATTCTTCCGGTGCTGGGTGTTCAATCTGAGTATTGGGCCAAGGTTTCCCAAGCTTTTGCAAGCCTGTGGCACTAGTGCACTCGGGGGAGACAGTCTGTGATCAGGGAGCAAATGGGCCTTTTTCTTACTTCAAGGGATTATACCTCCCTCCACATCCTTCTCCACTGAAGTCATGGTGGACGTGGATAAAGGTACTGATGCTGTGTGCTTGCCTGACCGGTTTAGGCTCAGGTCTGGGTCTCGGTAAGAGCGGGTAGAGACAAGCTGGGGTTAAAGCTAGCCTCCTTCTGAGCTTCCTGTAGGCGCAGAGGCCCTGGCCAACCCTCTAGGTTAGAACGGAGACCCACGGCTGGAGCCCAGCCTGGACGGGGCCTGAGGTCACTGGGTTCCCTGTGGAGGATCTTGGCTTTGAACGTTCAGCATCTTTTATGCCCTGGATCATGGGCGTGTTGCTCTATGTAACCGCTTTGTGCGTGAACCAAGTTGGTAGGCTGTTCACTAGTTGGAGATGAAGACGCTGAGACTGTTGAGCACCGGCGCTATCCATTGGTAGGGAGCAGAACTGGAGATCTATTGCTCCCTGGTGGGTTCCAAGTCAGACTGACGACTTAGCAGGTGGCCCCCGGACCCACGGCTGAGCTTAAATCGCATTTTCAATCCTTCCGTGAGCTGGGCGTGGTGGCGCACATTTGTAATCCCAGTACTTGGGAGGCTGAGACCAGAAGATCGCAGGTTCGAGGCCAGCCTCAGCTACTTAGCGAGGCCCTCGGCAACTTAGTGAGAGCCTATATCAAAATAAAGAATAAAAAATAGAGCTGGGGGTGTAGCTCGGAGGTAGAATGCCCTTGGGTTCAATCCCCAGTACCACAAAAAAAAAAAAAAATCCTTCCTGGGGCCAGAATCCTCATGGGCCACATGCCATCTACCACAATGCTTGGATTCAGAACATTCAAGGACAGTTTGGCATTTCCTCCTCACACTGGCACCAGTTCCACCCTGAAATGTTTTTCGGGTAGGGAGGGAGGGAACACAGCAGCCATCCCTGGGATCTGCTAGTTTCCCTCGTGCTTCCATTACCCTGCTAGAAAGGGAGTTAGGTGACTAACGGCCCCGTGCAGGGAGCTGTCCGTGCTCCTGCTGCTCCTAGCTGATTTCCTAGGCCCCTGGACCGCAGACAAGCCCGCCACCCGGCCACCACCTGCTTGTCAAGTGACGAGGACTCTCTGGGTTTTAGTTACCAAGAGCAGGAGGTCCCTGCCTGCCTCCCTTCTCTGCCACGTGGACCTCTGGCTCGGTGACAGGGATCCACAGGGAACAGGCCTCTGGGGGCCACCGAATGAAGCTGGCTTTTCCTCAGCTGGATGGAGTCCAGCTGGTGGCGTACAGGTGGCTCACAGAAGCCCGCGCCGCCACTCCACATTTCTCAAGTTATTTTGGTTAACCACCATCATGACTGGGACTAGAACTGTTCCTTCCATGTGACCAGCACCGCCCCCTCTCCAGGATGGTTAAGAGAACAGGCCCTGCTAGTGGGGTCCCCCGGCAGGTAGAGCGGCTGCGTCCATGGGGTCTCCTCTGTCTCAGGAAGAGCAAGACCGAGAGGCAGAGAAACTGCTCTAAGACCATGCCTCACCTGAAGGTCTCAATTTGCTAATGGCGTGGCCAAGATCTCCGCCAAGTCTAGAAGACCAGGGACACGTTCAGTGTCGTCTAGTCAGCATTTCCCATTTTGCACCCTGAAGCAAGAACTGCAGGTCAAAACCTTTCCGCACGGGAGGGACAAGGAATACCCGGTTGGGTTAGCTATTTTTGATGCACCTGTAAGACAATCCATCTTCCCTCTTCAGTTGCACAGTACCTCCTAGACTTGCTGCCGAGGCAGACGGGGTGGTATTCCCAAGTTCATCCTTTGGCTAGTTTCTGAACTCTGTAGATGTGATGTACTCATTTCCATTGCTTGCTCAAAGACAAGGGAGAAGGGTCCCCAATCTGTTCTTGCTCTAAGATTGGGACTGCCTACAGGTAATAATTCCAATCTGGTGCCTGGAGCTCAGCTATGGAAATGTGTGGTGTGTGTGTGTGTGTGTGTGTGTGTGTGTGTGTGTGTGTGTGGTACTAGGGATTGAACCCGGGGGCATTCTACCTCTGAACTATCCCCCAGTCCAATTTTATTTTTTATTTTGAAACAGGGTCTTATTCAGTTGCTGAGGGTCTTAAGTATCTGAGGCTGGCCGCAAACCTGCCATCCTCCTGTCTCAGCCTCCTAAGTACTGGGTTTACAAGAATGCATCCCCACACCCGGCTTTATTTTTAATTTTGAAACAGGGTTTCACTAATTTGCTGAGTCTTGCTAAATTGCTGACACTGGTCTTGAACCTGTGATCCTCCTGTCTCAGCTGAGACGTGCTCTTCACAAAATTCAAAGGTAGGGGGAGTTTTGCTCAAGGATTTTGATCCCGTCCACTGGGAGCAAGCTGGAATATAAAATGACGACAAATGCCGGGCGTGGTGGCGCACGCTTGTAATCCCGGTACTTTGGGAGGTGGAGACCAGAGGATCCAGGTTCGTGGCCAGCCTCAGCTCTCTCTCTCTCTACTTAGTGAGGCCCTCTGCAACTTCGCGAGACCCAGTTTCAAAATAAAGTATAAAAAAATAGGGCCGGGGGCGTAGCGCGGAGGTAGAATGCCCCTGCGTTCAATCCCCGGTACCGCAAAAAAAAAAAAAAAAAAAATCTAAAATGACGACAAAGAGCTCATCTATGGGTTTCAGGATCAGGAATCTGTTTCTTCCCATATATGAGGCCTCCCTCAGCTCCACATAGGGTGGCACATGCCTGGGGGCAACCTGGTGAGAAAATGAACAAATAAAAACTCTTCTCCGGGCACTCGCTCAGCTCAGCAAATGTACTTATTTCAGCAACACTTGACTGTGAATGTTAACGTTTCTGCTTTACCATTTCCATGGTACCCTTGGTGAGAGGCAGAACCATAAAAGGAGTTTCTCAATAAGTTGGAAAATTCTCCCAAGCCTCTTGATCTTAGTCAAACTGTATTGACATTTTCCAGAAGTGAGCTTACAAATTTGAGCTCTGTATTCTGGTCTGCTCACCTTACTAGTAGTCCTCGTCTTTCCTGGGGTGGGGTGGGGTGTGAAGTAACAGAGCCTGTTGCTGGCACCCTTAGGGGCCAACTGTGGGGCCTGATTTTGTTTTCTCAAAAGCAGTGTCATCAAGACGGGAAGGTGCAGAACGTATTGATGGCCTTCTTCCCACACCATCAGCAGCCCACTGTATTAGAGCTCACACCGTGGACGTTTCTCTGCCTTGGCTAAATGGCCTTACTGCCATAGCTCGTACAACCCAGCAAATAACTACTGCTCGACAGAGAGCAGAAGTCGGGGACCCACGAGGAAGAGCTGCAGAAACCTCATTTCTCACACCACAACCAGCCCTGGTGCACTGGCATTCCTGACTGCGGCTTCCTTTCACCAAACACACACCAAGCCCATGGTGTAGGCAGAGCATGGTTGATCTGGCTGGAAGGCCTGGGCTGGCATCCCAGCCCCATCCTGCTCTAGCACTCCAGCGGGCTAACCTGAAACCCAACGTCTTCCACCTGGAAAGTGCTTGCGACTAAATACAGCTTAGGTCACAAGCCTACTACAGTGTCTGGCACTTAGGGATGTAAGACTTGTGTTGGTCGCCCAGGAGACGCAACTGATGAAAACACATAAAGGGACTCTGTCTGTTAATACCTTGAACTTCATACTCTTACACTATATTCTGATAATCCCATGACAACTCTTCATTGGTTTGCAAGGAGCAGAGGCTCTGGCTGAGTTTATACTCCCCCTTGCTTTGTATTCTTATTTTTACATCCGTACATGAAAAGCACAACTCTGTATAACAAAAGTTCTCTATTTCTGGGTGTAACAGCAGCTGCAGCTAATCAGAGAGAATATTTGTAGAATAAGAACTCCAATTACGAAAGACAAAACATATGTCTATCTTACTTGCTTAGACTTGGGAGCATAATTGCTCATAAAAGGATTCATAGTTTTTTTTATTGTTAAGCTGCAACATACATGGTTTAATACAACAAAAAACATTTAATCAAATAAAAATAAACCAAACAATAAACAAATAAACACTCAAAACAAGTATTTTCCATTGGAAACATGTTACGATGAATCCCGGGCTCCGCTACCATCTCACAGCGACCTTCTTGTGTGTCACTAGCCTGCATCCCCCGCGCTTCCCGTCAGCATGCAGGTGTGGATGCAAGCTGGAATGATTCAAAAAATGAAAAGTCCGCTGACTGCAGAGACTCATTTCACGAGGCCGCCCCACCGGATTCAGAGAACAAACTCATTCAGGAAATTCTCCACGTAGTGAGCTTCATTCTAGAATCCGTGGACCTTGAGCTGCTCCTCCTTGACAATGCCGACCTGTAAAACAAGACGCAAGGCACAGAGTCACTCTGAGGAGCACAAGAGTCAGCCTCTAAGAAAACACGAAGCAGTCTCAAAAAACCATGGGCTAGTCGTTTACGGCAA
This sequence comes from Glis glis, assembly GCA_004027185.1. Lineage (NCBI taxonomy): Eukaryota > Metazoa > Chordata > Mammalia > Rodentia > Gliridae > Glis > Glis glis. The sequence continues at coordinate 17,618 of PVJS01038368.1, forward strand.
CACTGATCCGCGGCAGGCACTGGAACAGCCAACATTCCACACACTGGCACGCCTTGACACACGCCAACGAACGGCACTCACACACAGGAATGAGCGGGTCACTCTACTGACAAAGTAAACTGGATAAAGGTCTTACTGCCGTCAAAGAAATGCCAAGACTGTATTTCACTCGATTGTCTAATTTACTTAATTTGCATGATTTTTACCACATAGGAAATAACATGCTGTTTTTAAGTCAAATGTTACAAGCAATCTCAAGGCTGCACATAAAGCACCTAATCGCTCACCTCCAAGAGAAACTGGCAAATGTTTTTTCTTTGGTCACCTTGCAGCTGAATCACCTCGCCGTACTCAGGATGTTCAATCACAGTACCATTACAGGCGAATTTCTAGAGTACATAAACGCACGACATCATTTACTCAAATACAATGAGGTTTTATTTCACTGCAGGAATAAAATTGACTATTTTAGTAGGCTTGACTATATTTAAGAGACTGTCTCCTATAAATCCCCTACGATCCCTCCAAACTTAAGTTATTCTACAAATGAATCAGCAGGCCACATAAAGGGAATGATTTGATGTGGAACATCAAGAATTGAATAGTTCATATTTTGCTCAAAAGCCATGCAAATTTTAAGATGGGAGACCACACTGGGAGGACAACCCAATTTCTGGGTGTTAATTACCACACATGGAAACAGCTTTCTGGGGTTCACCATTCTGCTCTACACTGAGACACTGGAGTAAGGCTGTGAACCACAATCCCGGCCTGAGGCTGCATCAGCACTTCTGTTAGCCCTGGCCTCCCCCGCACCTTTACCTTTTTGAAAGCTTTCACAAGTTTCTTCTTGTCATAGTCATCCGCAATGCCCTGCACAGTGGTCAGAGTTTTCCTGCCGTTGCGTTGCTGGATTCTTATATGAATGTAATCCTCAGTCCCTGCCGGGAGTAAGTCGTCGCCCTTAGTTGCATCAGCAAAGGGGTCTGCAAAGGGACACAAGAGAATCCACAGCTCAGACGGACACATTCAGAAAGTACTTTCTAGAAACAGGGTACCCTACAAATCCAGCCAGCCAGCCAGCCAGCCAGGAAGGAGCTGGTGTTTTTGCTCCATTTGGCCGGCGGTGATGGGGTTGGCGGGGAGATAGGAGTAATGAATAAGATACTCTCACAAAATGAGAAACATCCGGACAGGTATGTCTGCTGGTACTCAAAATAGAAAAACGCTGCATTGATAGCCAGTTTCAAAAAAACGCTGCATAGCCGGGCATGGTGGTGCACGCCTGTCATCCCAGTACTTGGGGGAGGGGGGCTGAGACAGGAGGATGGCAGGTTCAAAGCCACCCTCCGCAACTTAGGGAGACTCTCAGCAACCTAGCGAGACCCAGTTTCCAAATAAGAAATAAAAATAGGGCTGGGGGGTGTAGCTTGGAGGTAGAATGCTCCTGGGTCCAACCCCCAGTACCAAAAAAAAAACCCAAAAAACCCAAACAACAACATGCTGCAGGATAGCCAATATCAGAAAAAGCTGCACCGAGAGCCAATATCAACACCCGTTGCACCTGGCCGCAGCCCGCATCCTCCTGGAACCCGGGCCTGTGTGTGCACGAGAAGACAAGGCATTTACCAAGCATTTACCAAGCCCCCGTGCAGTGCCCTCGCTAAAAACGTGCGTCATCTGGATCCCAGTCCGGGGGCAACAGACACATCCCAACACCCGCGCCCCGTCCCCGAGAGCCGTGGCTGCCGAGCAAACGAAAACACATCGAAACCAGAAACACCCCAACAAACACCCCCAACACCCCAACAAACACCCCAAGAAACACC
>PVJS01038369.1:0-19443 GCA_004027185.1 Glis glis
AGAGAGAGAGAGAGAGAGAGAGAGAGAGAGAGAGAGAGAGAGAAAGCTGAGGCTGGCCGCGAACCAGGATCCTCTGGTCTCTGGTCTCCGCTTCCCAAAGTACTGGGATTACAAGCGTGAGCCACCACGCCCGGCCCCACATGTCACTTTTGATATTCTGGCAAAATTTGTATATATTTTATGTTATTTTTCATTAAATGATTAGTGAAATTTATCAGTGAGGCTAACTAATCAGGAAGCTTTATTTGTGAACCTCTACAGTCTTGTCAGTTAAAGAATGTTACATGAATAACCAACTAAAATTGGCAATAGATATTTTTGAAAAGAAGACATATGGGTGGCCAACAGGTTTATGAAAAAGTGTTCAACATCATTAATCATCAGTGAAAGGAAAATCAAAATCACAATGAAATGTCACCTCACTCCAGTAAGCATGGCCACTATTAAAAAGACTAAAGATGACAATTTCTGGCAAGGATGTGGATAAGAGGAAATCACTTTATGCTCTTTGTGGGAATGTAAACCATTATGGAAAATCATATGGAAATTTTTCAAAAATTTAAAATAAAACTACCATATGTGCAAAGGAAAGGAAGCCAGTATGTCAGTGAGACATCTATATTCTCATATTTACTGCAGCACTATTCACAGTAACTAAGAAATGGAAATAACCTAAGTGTCCATTATCTGATGAACAGATAAATAAAATGTGGTACGTATACACAATGCAATACAATTCAGGCACACAAAATTGTGGATTCTTGTCATTTGCAACAACGTGGATGGACCTGGAGATCATTACATTAAGTGAAACAAGCCAGGAACAGAAAGACAAGTACTGCACAATCTCATTCATGTTTTGAATCTACAGAAGTTGATCTCATGAAAGTAGAGAGTACACTGGTGGTTATCAGAGGTTGGGGATAATTGGGGTAGAGAGGAATGGGAAAAGGTTTATCAGTGGGTTCTAAGCTACAACTAGATAGGAGCAAAAGAGTTCCTTTTAATGAATATCAATATTCTTAAGGTATTATAATTATATTTTTGGCTGTGCACAGTGGCTCATGCCTGTAATCCCAGTACTTGGGAGGCTGAGACAGGAGGATCACAGATTAGAGGTAGCCTCCGTAATTTAGTGAGGCCTCCACAACTTAGGGCTAGGGGGAAAGCTCTGAGGTAGAATGTCCCTGGGTTCAATCTCCAGTACCAGAAACACGCAAAAAAATTACATTTTATAATTACTCAATTATAAGAAGGGCAAGAAAGTGAGCATGGCATATAAGTAAACAGTGCCTGAGTAGACAGAGGATTTATTAAGAAAATAATTAGAGATCACAAAATTCTTCTCTTGTTAGAATCCTTGGGATTAGTGGCAAACATTGAAAAAGACAAAGAGAGCATTAAGGTGGTAAGAACAATGCAAAGCAATTTAGAATACAAAAGGGGAACATGAACTAGATAACATAAAAGGGAAAATTCTGATGAGATGAACAGGGTTACAGAAGACATACACAGAGCAGTACTGAGAGACGATTCTACAAAGAGATACTAGGGCGAATTGAAGGTCAAACAACCAGTAATGTTTTACCAATACGTACACTGTTTTAAGAGGAAATACAGAAACAGTATGAACAATGCAAGATCAATGTGGCCTTAGAGTAAAAGAGCTAATTAGAAATAAAGCCATGGAAAGGTCATAAGTAATAGGAATATTTTTACATATTATTAAAAAATGATAGGGAGCAGTGCAAAACGTTTCAATGGTCTCTTAAGATACTATTAACAAAAGATGATGGCGTGTCTCTGTATCTCACATAGTCACAAAAAAAAGTATATTGAGAGTAAATGTTGTTGACAAAATAATTTAAATTAGCAAAGAAACAAATTGAAGTTTAAAAAGCCCAAGGCTGATGTTTTAATGATAAAAAGTATAGGGTACTTTTTGATTGCAAAAATAGGAGTACTTCAACTATAAGAGTCTCCAAAAAAGTATTAAGAGCATTTTTCTAATAACAACACATTATGTTAGCATATTTATAAACTTTTCAATTGATATTTATTTTCCATTTACAGAAAATTCTAAGTCCTCTGTAATTTTCACCATTATTTAAATAAAAAATTGTATTGCTCATGTTCATGTATCTTTCAGTGGGTGCTCATTATTCTTGCACAAATCCAGCATATGAAGGGCTAAGGTTATTATAGCTGCCTTATTAATGGTAACTTCCACTCTGAGTGGCATTCTGTAGTAGTCCACTAGATGTCACCCAAGGTAAGGTTTCCCCCTCTAACAGTCCCAGCTCCCCTTCATCTTCAAAAAAATCAAAAACAAAATAAATGAATTCTTAGCCGGGCATGGTGGCGCACACTTGCAATCCCAGTACTTGGGAGGATGAGACAGGAGGATCTGGATTCGCTGCCAGCCTCAGCAACTTAGTGAGGCCCTCCGCAACATAGTGAGACCCTGTTTCAAAATAAAGAATAAAAAATAGGGCTGGAGGTGTAGCTTGTAGGTAGAATGTCCCTGGGTTCAATCCCTAATTCATTATTCTTATTTGACAGATATCTATGAGTTTACATTGGTTTTAATTCTATTATTTTCCACCTTTCTTTTTTAGATGCATATAGAGTAAAACATTTAAAGATCTAGCATTAATAATAATTTGATTTTATATGAAATACACAAAATGCTATAGAAAAATAAAGTGGAAGTCTTTATTAGGGACAAGGTTTATGGATATGACATTATCTGGAGTATGTTTTTTAATTTGCAGTTGGGGGCATGCAATTAATAAAAATCTGTTTTTTAAAAATCATTTTTATCAATTGTTTTGTGTTAATAGAAAAATGTTATTATTGGAGGATATAAAATTCCACATTTTGGCTACTTATGATTTTAAGGAGAGATAATCTTAAGTGAAGGGTCATATGTTTTCTCTCATATGCAGAAGCTAGGGAGTAATCAGTATACAGGAGGGACTTTAGATAGTGGAGGAGAAACCCCAGTGGAGCGAGGGAGGTGGTGGTGGGGGGGGAGAATTAATGAAGGAAGTGCTTCCATTGACATTATGTACAGATGTGAGAATATCAATGCCAACCTCAGTATCCTGAATGGGGAAGGGGAGAGAGCGAGGAGAGAGCCTGGGGACACTCACACCAAGTGCTGTGTGCATGTAGGTCACTATCACCATGAACTACATTAGGATGTGAGACTACAATGCACCAACAAAAGTGCACATATTAAAAAAGAGATATAGTCGGGCGTGGTGGCGCACGCTTGTAATCCCAGTACTTGGGGAGGCGGAGACCGGAGGATCCGGGTTCGTGGCCAGCCTCAGCTCTCTTGCTCTCTCTCTCTCTCCCTGTCTTTCTCTCTCTCTCTCTCTACCTAGTGAGGCCCTCCGCAACTTCGTGAGACCCGGTTTCAAAATAAAGTATAAAAAAATAGGGCCGGGGTGTAGCGCGGAGGTAGAACGCCCCTGGGTTCAATCCCCGGTACCGCAAAAAAAAATAAATAAATAAATAAATAAAAAAGAGATATACTTCATTTAATAAAATATCACTGCGTTGGTGCAGATTTGTACTCTTTCTTCATACAATGTTCCTTATAAAGTCATCCCCTTCACACTGTATAATGGCCTTCGCTTTGCAGTTTCCCAGAGGAGCTCCCTGCTGGTGTCTCAGCAGTGGGACTCAGGGTTGCAGCCTGTCATGTTGATGTGCAACGGGGGGGGGGGCTAAAGAGCAACCGTGCTTATTTTAACTGTGACCATTAAACTAAAATTATGTATCTTTTTTTAATTGTTTGTAAAACGTATTCTGAACAGTAAGTATGAAAATATCTTTTTTTTTTTTTTCGGTACCAGGAATTGAACCCAGAGGCATTCTATCTCCACGCTACACCCCTGGCCCTATTTTTTATACTTTATTTTGAAACCGGGTCTCACGAAGTTGCAGAGGGCCTCACTAAGTAGAGAGAGAGAGAAAGAGAGAGAGAGAGAGAGAAAGAGAGACAGGGAGAGAGAGAGAGAGAGAGACAGGGAGAGAGCTGAGGCTGGCTGCGAACCCGGATCCTCTGGTCTCCACCTCCCAAAATACTGGGATTACAAGCGTGCACCACCACGCCCAGCTTGAAAATATCTTTAGAGTATACTATGACAGACAAATTTGTCACTATTATTCAACAAATATCCCTTGGGTAAATATTTTGCAACAAATTTCCCTTGGAAAAGGAAATTATATTTATTAGAATGAAAAATCTATTTCTCTTTTTTATAAACTTCTTTTTGCCCTATTAAGTCCCAATATCAAGACACTAGTTTTATTGAAATAGATTCTCCCCAAATCATCACCTAGTAGCTGAGGTTAAATTTGATACTTAACAATGTATGTTTTGCTTGGTGTTTTGGCACATGCCTATAATCCCAGTACTTGGGAGGCTGAGACAGGAGGATCACAGGTTTGAGGCCAGTCTCCGCAAGTTAGTAAGACCCTCAGCAACTTAGTGAGACCTTATTTTAAAATATAAAATAAAAAGGGCTGGGGATGTAGCTCACCAAATAGGTAGGTAGATTAGATTAGATGATGATGATAGATAGATAGATAGATGATAGATAGAATAAATAATAATAATAATAATAAGATATTTTCAATTCACCAGGGCATTGAGAAAAGTGAGTGCTTCATTGTGTGAATGACATTGTACCCTAACACTTGACTTAGTCGTCCACACTGCTCAGCTCCAGGAAAATCTTGCTGCATTATTAATTGAAGCTATACATGGTCAAATTTTTACTGGGGCAGTGGAAATTTAACAAGTAACCTAATTTTACCTATAAACTTTAGATACAATACTCCAGAGATAAAGGAGTTCAAAAAAATAAAAAAAGCGGGCGATAGCCAACTGTGAATCTGGGGAAAACATTTTGATATACATAATAAAATGACTTTACTAACTAAATGAAATTCCCCAAGGCCAATAGGGAAAATATAATGTAGTAGGTTAGTGAACAAAAGATGAGGGATAAATAACTTTTAAATTGAAGAATAGCAATCTAAACTCATGGTACATTAAACGGACCAAATTTTAAAATTTTTCCTATACCCAGCACTTCTGAATACTAAAATAAGCATGCGTATGTGTTTCTTATGGAATATTTTTAGAGAATGACCATAACCAGTAGAAGTCATTGGCACATTAACCTGTTGGTCTGAAATCGAGTTTCACGTGATGGAACATGGAGCCAGAGGCTGATGAGTCTCTATCATGAAGATAAACAATGACTGTGCAAGGCAGGAGTTTCACTGTGGTTAGTTTGTGGTGGTTCTTCTACTTGTCCTACATAGCATGACTTCTTCTTGTTGTCTCAATTAGTTCTTGTTTCTGTACTTTCTGGAAAGTACTACATAGTAGTGGGGGAAGGGGTTGTTCTTAGGAAAAAGTTAGAGAGTGTGTTTTTCTGCTTCTGTATTCTTTTTTTTTTTCAAGTGTTTGGTTGAGTTTGGCCTGGTTTTAACATTTTTGACTACCCCACCAAAGACACTTTATGTCTGTCTGATCTTGTTAGTCACTTAAGGAGATTAATTTGATGAACTCATGTACATACATACACTCGCTGAGAAAAGAACAGTGACTCATACACACACACACACACACACACACACACACACACACACACACACTGGGGATTGAAGCCAGGAACATTCTACCCCAGCCCTTTTTTATTATTTTTTAACAGGTTCTTACTAAATTGCTGAGAGCCTTGCTAAATTGCAGGTTTGAGGCTGACTGACCTCAAACCTGTGATCCTCTTGTCTCAGCCTCCGGAGTACTGGGATTACAGGCATGCCCCACCACATCCGACAGTTATTTTTCTTTTTATACCATTCTTCATTAACAGTGGAATTTCGGATGTCACCAGGGAGAGTATTTTGAGGCACACAGCTATTATAAGCTCTCCAGTAGTTTCACATAGGATACCGTACATCTTTTTTCTTCAAGCTTATTGAATTATTTACAGCAAGTAGGCTTTCAAAAATGGTTTAAGATCATTTAGTCAGAATGAGTTAACAAGTAATACTATTAAAATTTGGATGAAAATATAAGATAAGAGGAAAATTATTATCTTCAAGAAATTTTAGAGCAGAGAACAAAATTTAGCTTGGGGACATGTCATGGGTGTGCCAAAATGAAGGCAAAGCAATCTAGCTTCTACTTTAAGATGCAGGTCAATGTATTTCTAGCTTTGAATTTGCAGAAGAATATTTACTCAGAGACAGGATGTATGTGATGGCCAGTGGTGCTGAAGGAAGAGGAATCAGTATCTCTGGCTTCAGTGCTAGAGAGTTTATGTACAGTGGGTAGGAACAGCAGAGAGAGTTAAAATCATTAACCACCAATGACATCACTGTAATTTACACATGCAAAGGATGAGTTAGAATTACCTTTCCACCTTTAGTTAAAGAGGAAAGAAGGGAGTATATAAAAATGTGTTTCATTAAAGTGCTAAAAAACCTTATTGAAACATACTGTTATATTTCAGACGACATTAAAAATAGTCATTTAAGTTTTCTTAATTCGTTTTTCCATTTAAAGATTTACTTTTACCAATATAGAATTAAGTCTGCAGTTTTAGGCTTTTCATTTAACTTATCACATAAAGCAATACAGTACTTTTTGGGTTCTGAACTGATAATTTAGTTAATTTTAGACGCCATTTGAAAGATCTGGAAAGATGCAATATATCCTGAAAGCATATATGACTATTTTCTAGAATTGTTTTATTTTCTGAGGTCTTACAGAATGATACTTTGCTGAAGTTAATAACTCAAATGTTTGGGTAGCATCCATCAAGGCCAGGCACACCTCACCTCTGCTCTTGGCATTATCAGGATCTTCAAGGACCCAGCTTGCAGCTGTAAATGGCTTTGGTAGAGGCAATTTCAGCCTGAGCAGCCAAGATTTTGTCTTGACACATGATGGCAGGAGATTAGAAATAATGCATTACCTAAGCAAACCAACTCGCCTGATTTATTAATGGTGCAGTCCTCTATAGGGCAATGTTCCAGTATAATATAGACAACTGAAACCCACGTGGACCTATATGGAAAAACAAATCTCTAATTGGTATGAAATTAGTTGAATTTACCATGCTGAGATTAAAATATAGAGGAGAGAATGGGGGCAAAACATTTTAGAATAATGTATGAGGAAGAGGAATAATCTAGTTACTAAGATGCTTACAATCACCACCCCCATGAAAAACAATGAAATTAATGGCACTAAGAGTGTGTTAAAATTCTAATGTACTTGGTCATGCATTGCAGATAGACTATTAACAAAAATAAAATGCTACAAAGGGCATGTCAAATGTGTGTCTCAGCCGGGCATGGTGGAGCACACTTGTAATCCCAGTACTTTGGGAGGCAGAGACCGGAGGATCTGGGTTCGCGGCCAGCCTCAGCATTCTCTCTCCCTGTCTCTCTGTCTCTCTCTTTCTCTCTCTCTCTCTCTCTCTCTCTCTCCCTCTCTCTCTCTCTCTCCTTAGTGTGGCCCTCCGCAACTTTGTGAGACCCGGTTTCAAAAATAAAGTATAAAAAATAGGGCCGGGGGCGTAGCATGGAGGTAGAACGCCCCTGCGTTCAATCCCCGGTACCGCAAAAAAAAAAAAAATGTGCGTCTCAGTTATCATGACCCCATATAATAAGTGTTGAATTAGGAGATTTGAAGAATTTTGTTTAGTCCCCATCCATGTCTCCAGACAAATGCACAAGCATACAAGATGTGCATAAAATAGTTGAAAGCATGCATTTTGAATTGGCTTCTAGATTTGTTTATAAAAGACAAATGCAAATGTATTAAGGATATCATAGTATTCATTTCATAGCACCTCAAGGGAACTTCTTTCTGCCAATTTTTTTTAACTAACCAGCTATGATTCTTTCTTCTATCTTCTATATCTTGTTATTAATAAAAATTAGTATAATTAATGAATATTTATGAAGGTGTATTTTAATATGGTTTAGGGAGAAAATTTATACATGCATGATGCAATCTATTTCTTGGTATTGATAAATAATATCTAGGCTGGGCATGGTGGCACATACCTGTTATCCTAGTACTTGGGAGGCTGGGACAGGGAGATCATAGGTTTGAGGCCAGCCTCAGCAATTTAGCCAGACGCTGTTTCAAAATAAAAAATAAAATAGGACTGGGAGTGTAGTTCAGAGGTAGAATGCCCCTGGGTTGAGTCCTCAGTTCCAAAGGATAAAAAAAGAAGAAAACAGAGAAAGAGAGAAAGAAATAATATTTATGTCGGGCATCTTAAATACCTGAATAATAATCATGCGAGTATATCTACCATTGATTTTGAGTATCAGCCAAAGCAATATTTTCAATAATCTCTTTATCCTTGATGAAGAGGATTTTAAAAAAACTTTTATAATTATTCTTTAGAAAAATATACTGACATGCTTATGAAAATGAACTGTAACTACTACCCTGTAAGTATACAGTTAATTTAAAAATTCGTACTTTAATTATAGGACACTTGTATAGTGGATTGAAATTTACTATTAAAAGAAGTTAAAAATAACACTTTTGTGTGTGTATGTGTGTGGTACTGGGGATTGAACCCAGGGTTACTCTACATCTGAGCTACACCAGCCCTAATTTATTTTTATATTGAAATAGGGTCTTACTAAGTTATGGAGGGTCTTGCTAAATTGCTGAGGTTAGCTGTGAACCTATGATCTTCCTGCCTCAGCCTCCCAAGTACTGGGATTACAGGCATGCACCACTGTGCCCAGCTGCACTATTTTATGATCACAAGTTAAGTTCTCTAAGTAAACTTTATGGGCACCCAGCAAGAAAGGGATACTAGAGACACAAACATGAATTAAAGTAACATCTTCAAGTTGCTTGTATTTCAATCATGAGTACTGAAATGTAACAAAAATATAGATTACAAGGGAGAAAATGTACAAAAGATATGTGATATCATAAAGGAGGGAAAATTAGTTCTGTTGTGGGTGTCACCGCATGGGTATTTACAGCAGACCTCAAAAACTGACTCAGAATGAGTGAGGCAGATAAGACTGCTATAAGTATTCCAGGCAGAGGGAACTCTGTGATCAAGGCATCTTGTTATTCTACAGAGCAAGGTAAATCTGTGTGACAGGAGCCTGGGGACGGATCAGGGCAAGGCTGAAGAAATAGATTGGAAACAAGTTGCTTAAGCCCTTCTGTGTTCTGCCAAGGAATTTTGAATTAATCCCATAAGAAGTGGGAAGTTACTAAAGATTTTAGAATTGGTGAGTAAAATGTATATGTAGTTCTAGACACATAATTGTGGTGCTGCACCATAGGAAGACATTGGATGAAAGAAGACATATTTATTGTGGAGTATTTCAGTTTGGAGAGAGGTCTTTGAGAAGAAAATGAGGGGACCCACAGTTGAGGGGTCCTGAGTTTCACACTGGTTTAATCACTGAGTAATCTTGTAAACCTAGGCAAGCCTCTTCCTGCTTCCAAGCCTAATGACGTCTGGTATGCAGTGACACATGGGACCTATCTAAAAGGTCACGGTGAGGATTAAATGAGGAAAAGCAATGTTGCATACCAGGATATCTGGCAACTACTAGTTCTCTCTCCCAAAAATGATCTGGATGGCCTGATCTTTAAATAAAATGATAAAAATTATTCAACGTTTAAAATTTAAAAAATACATGCCATAGACATAGACATCCAAAACCTGAATTTGATATTTATAATCTGTTTCCTTTTCTTTCCAATAACTAAAATGAAACACCTTAGCAAAGTATCTTAATTTTATTTCTTCTTCCTTAGTTACAAAAGAGTATGAGAAAAACAGTAATGATCTTCCCCATGATGAATTATTTGTAGAAATAAGGTAGTGATAAGAAGTTCTCTCTCCAGCCTTTTTTTCAGGGTAACTGGTCCCTCTTTCAGTGGCTTTCTGTGGGTGGTCTATGTGGAAAAAATAGCAGAATCACATGGGAAACTTGTTTTAAGTGCAGATTTCTGGGCCTAACTCATGACCTACTGAATCAAAACACCACCAGAGTCTTGGATGCTGAAATTACATTTTTATTGTCTCAGTAACTGTACATTTTCTTCTCACTTCTCTTCCTTCTCCTCCTTCTCCAATCTCAGAGTTCAGTATCAAAGTTGAATTAGTTTAAAAAATTTCTGTTGGACCTAATTTAATTAAAATTCTTCCTTTAATATGATATGAAAATGAACTATAACTACTACCCTTAACATTTTCAAGTCTGAACCTTATTAAAGTATAGCATCCTTCCTTTCTAATTGGTATAATCAGGCTTTGGTAGAGGATACTGGGGATAGAACGCAGGGGCGTTGTACATCTGAGCTACACCCCAAGCCCTTTTTAGTTTTTATTTTGAAACAGGGTCTCGTTAAGTTGCTGAAAGTCTCACTATTGTAGAAGCTGGTCTCGAACCTGTGATACTCCTATCTTAGCCTACCAAGTACTGGGATTACAGATTTGTACCACCACATCCAGCTATAACCAGATATTTTTGAAGATGATCTGTGAATGTCATAATCAAAGGCACTGACAAAAAGACCATATTACTGAATGGGAACAGACCACAGACTTGTGTATCTGTCTTTAGGACCAACAACCAACTTAGAAAATTTGTACTGATTGTTGAAAATCTGAATAAAGAGTCAAAATCAGTTAATGATACTTATTAATCTATGAGTGGGCAACACTTTAATCAGGTAGGCTACATCACAATTATAAATATACTTTGTCTTGAACATTTTTAATGGATTTAGTTGTTGGAAATTAAAAATCAAAAGATTGCAAATAAAATTTCAGATATACCATGTCATTAAACAACGACGACAACAACAACAACAACAACACTGTGCCCATGTAGCCACATTGGCTCTGAAGAGAGACTGTCCTTTTTGGTGGATGCTCAGGGCTTAGGAGACCTCCCATTTTGTTCATTTATGTCACTTGAGCAACATCTACAGACCAAGGGTTTATAGCCCTGTTTTTTGGCACTTGGCAGGTGATGCCTACACCACCTCAAAAAGTAGACATTCGCAATTGTCTGCAAGATGGATATGTACATAAATATATCTTCTTTTAAAATCTGAAAAGCTAAGTTTAAAAAATTTAAATCCTAATTCCGAGATTATGCAGTCACAGTTTTTGTTAAGGACTTCTATTGATAAGTCATCTACTAATTAGGTAATGAAGACTATAGAGTTTCCATTTATTATAGAATTTAATATGAAAATGAAACTCACAGTTAGGTTTCTTACTCCCTTCCAGAAGGAATTGTGTTATGTATTTCTTCATTCAAGATAAGAATCATCCTATAATCTTGAAACTGTGTTTTCCTAGTTAGAAAAGCAAAACAATCAAGTTGTATCTTCCAGGGTCACCTTGCCTTTGGTTTGGGAAATGTGGGATTTTATTCTGTAGGAATAATGTGTTATATCTCTATACATTGTCACAATTTGCCATTTCTTTGAGATTAATTCAATATTTGTCAAACTGGTTTTATTTACAAAATATGTTTACCATCCAATTTAATATCTTTCCAAAAAGATTTATTTGGCCCAATATGCCTGTTATAGAATAGTTTGAAAATGTATTGAATCAATTTCTTATATAAAGCCTCTCCCTATCTTTCTGCTTATTGGGATATTCTAGTAGAAGATCATAAGTATGTGGTCTCATCAAAATGAATATTTCAGCAAAAAGAATGTGATTTATTTTTTAACTTTATGAATGTCAGATTTTTACAGAAATCTTTTACAAGTTCTACAGCATCCAACATAAAATACTACTGAGTATATAATTGGCTTAGGTCTTTTTCAGGAATTGCAGAAAAGGATAAAAGAAAAAAGAAAGAAATGCAAAAGTAGGTCATATTGCCTTAATCCTGTATTTGTTCTTTCAAAGGATGCAGGCTGAATCAGAATAAACAAAGCGGCAGCACAGACACTTGCTCTGTGCATCACAGTCCAGACTCAGAACTGGCACAGATTGGAGGAATGTACATGATTTTTATCCAAACCAATGTCTGGTACTTATCCAGGTTAAAGTTTTGCTTTTTTAACATGAGAAAAATTCAGTAAATGGTAAATTTCCCTTCGCTTCCCAATGTCCTAGTTGGAAGTTCATATGAGTTATTTTCATATCACATTATTTTTACTTCTTGCCTTGTAGATTTAGTATTCCCAGCATTCTTTGAAAACATGGCTGCATGAATTTATGAATGAAAACTGGTAAATTCTAATTTTGGTCCCTAAATACATTATTTTTCACAAGTGTTAGAGAAAAAATCAATCCCCATTTCTTTACCATAGCTCTCTTATTTTCAAACCCCCGAGAGGTACAGAAGGATATAGCAAACATATCAAATGCTCTCAGAGTTTTAAGCATGGCTTTTATTAAGATTTACAAAAAAGTTGAAATGCTTGTAAAATAAATATTTTTTCATTTTATGGATGAGAATGTTTTGATATATATTTATAGATTTCTAGATTGGATAAGTTATTTGGAGAAATAAATAAAATTGCTTCTTTAAAAAAATGCTTCATGTTTATTTCATCATTCTCTGCTCCCATGGGAAATAGAAATCTTCTTGATTCTTAGCATAAACTCGTAGCTCTAATATCAAACTGGGCTGGTTATTCATACATGCCTTCCTATCCATTCTCCAGAATTAAACATAACAAAGCATAGAAAACTGTTAATATTTTCCCTAGTTGTTTTAGGTATTCTATTAATGTCTCTTAATTGTTCTAAAAACATTTTATTTAAAATCCAAATGCACAACAAACACTTTTTATATGGGTTCTGTGGGAAGAAGGAAAACATTTAAGAAACAAGGTAGTTTAATGTTAAAGATGTGAAAAAGTAACAGGTTTATGCCTTGTCTCTTTATTTTTGACCACTGTTGATGATTTACAAACCTTAAAGTATTCTTAGTTAGTTACCTGTTGTTGAAGACTAAATTGTGTCCTCCCCAAATTCATGTATTGAGAACTTTAATATGACTGCATTTTGTAGGACTACTATCTTTAAAAGAAGAGGAAGACACATCAGAGATTTCTACACACACGCACACACACACGCGCGCGCACACACACACACGCGCGCGCGCGCGCGCACAAACACAGTCATGTGAAGACACAGTAAGAATGTGGCCATCTATAAACCAGGAAGAGATATCTCAAAAGACACCAACCCTCATGGCACCTGGATCATGGATTTCTAGCCTCCAGATGCATGGAAAACAAATCTCTGACTAATACATCCACCCACACTGGCATTGAAGGCTCTTGTCCAGTGGTATCTGATAGGATATGTTGAGAGTGAAGCTATTAGGAAGAGAATTCAAAGGCAGGGCCAGAATCGTATTCAAATAATGCATAGGAAATGTCAAGGTTGTTTGAAAGTGGAGGATGAAAGATTTGATAACTTGTTCAGTTCCACTAAATGTCTTTCTTATTGTGACATTTTTCCAAATCTTAAAATATATTTACACTATCAACTATCTCTATTAATTGTTCTATAATAGTTCTCATAATTATAACCACCACTGTAACACATCATATTTATCAATCAATGAACATTTAACATTTTAATTAACATTATCGTAAGTTCTTAATGTAAATTATTTGGTAGATGAGAAGAACAAGGTTCAAAATGCTGCTTTTATCAAGAGCATCCAGTTGGAGGAAAATTTATTTTGAACTGGCTTATCCCCAAATTTATTACTATAAATTATTTTGATGTTTAATAAAAGGAAAAACAAGCAGAAAATGCCTAATATGCTTGAGATGTATCTAGTGAGCATATGCACATTTTATCTCTCCTCCTTTTGGATAAAAGACATCCTCTTTCACAAATGGTGCTGGGCAAACTGAATATCCATATGTAGAAGATTGAAACTAGATCCTTCTCTTTCACCCTCTACAAAAATCAACTCAAAATGTATTGAAACATCTCTTTAATCACAGGACTTCAAGTATCATCTGCAATTATTGGCAGCCAAAGTTGTAACTTAGTTTATTTCTCTTTAAACTAAAGGAATAAGAACACAGCTCCAAGTCAGAAACATAAAATCAGCAAGAA
This sequence comes from Glis glis, assembly GCA_004027185.1. Taxonomy (NCBI): domain Eukaryota; kingdom Metazoa; phylum Chordata; class Mammalia; order Rodentia; family Gliridae; genus Glis; species Glis glis. The sequence goes on from PVJS01038369.1 coordinate 14,151, forward strand.
AAAAAGTAAGTGGTTGTTTCAGAGGGAGTTTTAACCACATTCAGCAAAATGATTAAGTTATTTGGGTTAGTTATCTAAAAATACATTCCACTGTTTTCTGTGGAAAACTAAGGAAATGAATCTGTGATAGAAACAAAAGCTAGCTTCAAAACTTTTCTATTTTTTAACATAAAGCAGAATGTATCAAAATATGTGATATACTTCAACATGTTCTTTCTTGTGGACAGGAAGAACTCTAGCTAAAGCTCACTAATCATCAGAATGTTAACACCACGATATTGCTTGACAGCTCTTTATTGGCTGCCCCCAAGGTGATCAGTCAAATTTAGTCATGTGGCTCCTGAATTCATGTTCTTAACTGTTGTACTGTACTGCCTTTATATATTTTTAATTAATTAATTAATGTTAGTTAATTAATGGGTACTGGGGATTGAACCCCAGGCATTCTACCTCAGAGCTATACCCTAGCCCTATTTTTTTTAATTCTGAAACAGGGTCTCACTAAGTTGCTGAGAGTCTTGCTAAGTTGCTGAGGTTGGCCTGGAATCTGTGATCTTCCAATCTAAGCCTCCCAAGTACTGGGATTACAGGTGTGTTCCACAGCACCTGGCTGTTTTATTGTCTCTATAGAAAAGTTGGAAAACTTTAGATACTAGGCAATAATTAATCTAATTGTAGAAAGGCAATTAAGAGTATTTTAGGCTGATGAAAAGATGAAGTCCACTGCAGGCTGATGAATCAGTGCATCCATGGAAAGGGGGTGAGTTTCCAAAACTCCAAATTGTCTAGGATTACTGGGATGTAGAATGTGCAGAAGAGAGAAGCATGTGCTATGTCTGAAAATGGGGTGGCTAGAAGTGAGACCCATAAGGAGCTCATAATCCTGGGTTTAGGGAGTAGGCAGCAAGATGAATATTTCGGTGTGGAAAGACAGAAGACCAAAATGACAATTTAAGAAGTGCTTCATGCATCTAGGGCAGGGGTATGTGAACTTTTTCTTATGGGACCAGGTAGTACATAATATAATTTTTGTCACCAAAGATGTCAAATTAAAGATACTATTGATATATACCCCTGATTTAGAGGATAAAACTAAGTTTGAAATGAAACAATAGTTTTTGGTAGGATAGATGTAATAGAGGCAAAGAATCAGACAAAATTCAGAATCTAGTGGAAGCTTGAATTTTAACATTTTGTTATTAATTGAATATTAGACTTAAAGCAGAAGTGTTTGTAGCACCTCTCCTACAAGAGGAGTAGATAGTTTCCTATTTAGATGATTCATTACTTTCTTTCCCCTCATCCTTATGTACATGTACATGTGTACACAAATGTGCATTCAAAGCAGAAAAGCAGAAGATGATACAATTTGTCTTCATCGATTTATCCTTAACACTTATGTGTTTCTCAAAGTCTTCTTCTGAAATACCTCTCTTCTCTTCTGGCCTCAATGATGGTGGATTTTCTGCCAATCTCTAACTCCTACCATAAGGTATAGTTTGAAATATACAACCACTAAAATTTCTTTCACACTTGACATTGAATCAAATCAAAGATGATGAAGAGGAGGTAGTGAGTATAGAAACTATTTTCAGGAAATTTGGCAATAATAAAAGTAATATAGAGAAACAAAAGACATTTTTAGTAACATGGAGAACTAGAGATCCAGAGAAATTCCCAGTAAGAATACCTATTTGCTGGATAAAAGTTACAGCAAAATTAAACATATAAAAAAGCAAAAAAGAATACACATACACAAACACATACCTATCCTCTTTAATTGTAAAATTAAGCATCTGATAAATTAAAATAAATCCTATGAGGTCAAAACAGTAATCAAAATTTGCAAGAATGGAACTTGATTTTTAGTGACTTAGAGCTACTTAGGTTTCATGGGTCTAGTCTTACTCATTTGATGGGGAGAGTTTATAAAACTCGAACCATAAGCAGGGTAGAACAGGGGAAATATTAAATTGCCTACCTTCATCTTGTCCCTAGAGAAAACTCTCCCACAAATATCCTGGAAAATCCCTGTGGCATAATTAATTAGCATAAATAGCTATAATTTTCCAAACTTAAATGCCACCATAAGTCTGGAAAGCCCAGTGTTCCTCAAGCATAAATACCTTTGAGAATAATCCACCTAAAGCAAAACAATTACGATAAGGAAATCAGAAAAACACACATCAAGCAGTGAGTCTGCAAATCACTCACGAGGGCTGAGGTCCAGTGGCTTTGAATGTCCCTCGTGTGGATATACTCCCTGTATTGACTGAGAATCTGTGGAAGGGACATGGCCCCTACTCAGCTTTCCCCATAATCCTGTTGTGTGGTCATCACTCTCAGCACCACTGGGCAAAAGGAGCTTCCCTCTCCAGCAGTTGTTTTCTGTCTTTTTTTTTAACTGGTGTTTTACCACCCATTATCAATAGTTTTTCTTAGCAAATCCAAATTTGTGACTTTGCTTTCAAGTTTTCAGCCAGTAATTCTCGACACTTGGTTCCCAGGTAGTAGCATCTGAATAACCTGATACTGTGATCTGAACTTAGAACCCTGACATTCATATGTTGATGCCCTAACTCCTGGTACCTCAGGATGTGGCTATGTTAGACATACCTTTAAAGACTTTATTAAGTTAAAATGAGTCTCTTAGTGTAGTCATTAATCATATATGATTGGAGTAAGTCCTTAAAAGAAAAGTAGATTAGGAACACATATACACACAAAGACCACTCATCAAGAAAGCTGCATCTGCCGGGCGTGGTGGCGCACACTTGTAATCCCAGTACTTTGGGAGGTGGAGACCGGAGGATCCAGGTTCGCGGCCAGCCTTAGCTCGCGCACGTGCGTGAACACGCTCTCTCTCTCTCCCTCTCTCTCTCTCTCTCTCTCTCTCCCTGTCTCTCTCTCTCTCTCTACTTAGTGAGGCCCTCTGCAACTTCGTGAGACCCGGTTTCAAAATAAAGTATAAAAAAATTGGGCCAGGGGAGAAGCACGGAGGTAGAACGCCCCTGCGTTCAATCCCGGGTACGGCAAAAAAAAAAGAAAGCCGCATCTGCTTTTGAGGGACCTCAGAAGAAACCAACCCTGCTAAAGCCTTCAACTTGGACTTCTAGCCTCCAGAACTGTGAGAAAATAAACTTCTGTTATTTTAGGTAAGCGGTCTGTGAAATTATGTTATGTCATCACTAGCAAACTTTTTTAGACATGCAAATTACTGATCTCATCCAAATCCTACTCATCGGAAACTCCAAAAGTGGAGTCCAGTATTATTTTTGTAAATCTAGATCAGGTGACTTACTTAATCACTTATTAAAGCCACTGATTTGCTCAATCTTGTTAAAGTGTGAATGGACATAGTCTTTAAGCCAGTCATTGCAGCAAAGTTCATTAAGGATCTCATTTTTTCCTAAGCTTCACTACTCATTTTTACTTCTTTATAATTAATAAGTGTCCACCAAAAATCATATACATATATGTAGTATAAAATATCATATATTCTCCAAATTATTAATAGGCAATATTAAAAAATAACAAATTGACACTAAAGTAATCCAATATGCCAGAGCAAAGATTTAGTAACTAAAAGAAAGAGGAAAACTGAAGGAAAATTATGTAAACTAATGAAGCACCAGAGTCATACAAAATTAACTGATGTTAGTTGCTTTTAGATTTAGAAATTGATACCAGGAGAAGTCAAGGCAGGGTACAGACATGGTTCAACTTGCTCAGTAGTTTATGCTTTTTTTATATTACACAAATGCAGGAGAAGCGACAATATCATAAGGTTAGAAATGATCTAGCATCTGCAAGAAGGTATGAGAAGAACAGTGAGAGTCAACTGAAAGAAACTCCGAAAGGCTGAAGCCAGAACAATTTAAGCCGCAAAATAAAGTGGTAATGATTATAATCCAAAGTATAAAACAATCCATGAGTCACACAGTTTTAAATACACAATAACCGTAGGCAATTTTTTTCATGCAGAAGAATCCCACCAATTTATCTAAATGCCCCACCCTCAAAGAGATGGAGCACAAGTCCCTCTTGCTTAAGTGTAAGCTGTACACAGTGACTTCCATTCAAAGGGTACAGAGTGGAAATGGGGAAAATAGTCATCTTGCAATTATTTAATGAACAATGACAAAACTCAGCCAAGTCATCAAGATTATCAACAATGATAATTCATGTTGATAATGTTTACCTTTCCTATGATGTGAAAAGGATGGCATTTTACTTCTGTGATCTTGTTTAAAAAGATCTGTAACCCAAGAATAATCATGAGGAAAATAACAGACAAATCCAGCTATTCCGCCAAAAATACAGATCAGTATTCCTTAGAACCATCAAGGTTATCCAAAATAAGGTTTGAGAGACAATCAAGTCAAAAGAAACATATCAGAAATAAGAACTAAATGTCAGGACTAAATGGAGGAGATTATGGATCCAAGGAGATATTAGGTTTAAAAGCAAGGGATTTTTTCCTAAACATAAGGAAATTTGAGTAAAGTACAGCAATAGTTAATATTGTATCAACATTGGTTCATTAGCTATAAAAATGTACTATATTTTTGTAAAATATAAATAATATAGGGATCTGAATGTGTGTTTATGGGATCTCTCTGTGCAGTCTATGCAATTGTTTCATAAGTCTAAAATTTTTAATATAGAATTTAAAAATTAAAATTAGATTTTATCATGGGAAAATTGTTTTGCAAATTGAAAAGCACTGTAGAGAATGTAAGGAGTTATTGTTATCAAATGCTGTAAACAATTTATAAGTCAAAAGCCCTGAGTTTGGGGAAGGGAGAACTCCAGAGAGAGACCCCATGTTTAGGTATAGAATAGTAGGGGGACTGGCCATGTAATAGCTGTGCAACCTCAAACAGGAAACTTAATTTCTCTAAGATGTGGTATCATCTATAAGTACTGTTCATGATATCTTCCCTGACTAATTAAGATATTATTTAGAAATATTTGGGGACTGTAAAAGAGCATGCAAAATTTAAGGTGATGTTACTAGTGCAATTTTTTTCTTTTTGGCACTGGGGAATGAATCCAGGAGCATTCTCCCGCTGAGCTATACTCCAGCCCTTTGTATTTATTTATTTTTTTATTTTGAAACAAGGTCTCCCTAAGTTGTTGAGAGCCTCACTAATTTTCTGAAGCTGGCCATGAACTTGTGATCAACCTGTCTAAGCCTCCCAAGTACTGGGATTACAGCTGTGTGCCACCACGCCAACTTGCTACCATTGTGATCTCCTTCTCCTCCTCCTCCTCCTCCTCCTCCTCCTCC